>OX632356.1:11187059-11241652 GCA_951751655.1 Ophion costatus | reverse complement strand
GTGGGTATGGCTGAAGTGTTTTCTCGAACCTTCGGGTTCTGGAAATAAACGCCTCCGAATTTCCCCCGCGTTTTGTTTCAATTAGATCCGTCAAACAGGACCTGGGATGACCGATTTTTTTCTTTGCGAGAATAGTGGCGCCCAGTATCCTTCACTATTTGTATCGAAACCCTACAGTACAGAAAGTGTACAGAAAACGTGTCTTTGATAATAGCCTCACTAATCTTAAGCCGCCCGTGTGAGCTTGAAATAAAAAAGAACACAATTTTTGATTGTATAGTTCCTATAGCCTCGGATCTTAACTGCTGTTCAAATTGGTGAAAATTTAAAAAATGGACTGGGTTTTGACGATTTTTGGGAAGGGTTAGATCGCCTCCTGCGCTACGAACCGCCCTGCTGTGATTTACCCTTTTTTTTTGTGTTTCTCTCGAAAATGTGTTTTATGAAACCCTTCGCATTCAGACGGAAATGTTCATAACATTTTCTATCGTATAACCGGATGATTTTTTGATATGTTTATCTGTTTGTTAGTGACGAATTAATAACACTGTTTTTTTCTCGAAAATCGATCTTCTTTTCCTACAACTTGCGATTTGCGTAGCTTTGACAATTTTAAAAAAATCCGGTCGTTTAGAAATGTTAATATTATACTAAGAGTACGTTTTCTTATTTCTCATTTCGGATCACCTTATTTTCCAGAACTACCTATACAGATTAGCAATGCAGCAAGAGCGGCACTTTGTTTGAATAAAAATAACTTCACCGTTTATCATCATAGACAAAATACGAATTTGGCAACACCATGTATTCATTAAGTGCAAAATCCCAACCGTGGTTCCAATACTCCAATTAGAAAAATATATAGACAACCGACCTCTCACGCACAAATTTGTTGCGGAGTTCCCAGATCTTACCACATCCCATACGAATTTGACAGGATGCCCCACGTAGAGAGTCCACATTGGAATCCGAGTGGATTCCGCGCTATTTCCCGATTCACGGCGTTTAAGAATTTTTCATTTGTAATACTCAAGCACAATTTGCTGGAACACCCCAAAAAAATATCGTCTCGTGATCCGAAATTGTTCGGGAGTCCTAAGGTGCACCCACATCTCTATGTGGATTTGTTAGGGTCACCACACATAAGGAGCCCTCATTGGGTTCCAATTGGATTCTGGACTGTTACCCGATGAACGCGGTATGAGAATTCTTATCATATTCGAATCGACAATATGTGAAAAGTGACGAGAAAAAAACTCGCCGTGTTGAAACATAACTCGCACGCTTCGTGTGCATGTACGTGTGTCGTAATATTATGTCAAAGTGTCTAGCTTTTGAAAAAGAGGTCTCATCAAGTAGAAGCTAACAATATTATGAATATTTCTACCAAGTTTCAATTCAATCGGCTTAATAGTTTTTGAGTAATCCTGCATGCCCATTTCCACACTGCAGTATTGAGAAAAACGCGTTTGAAGTTCACTCCTAATCCGTTCCTAATTCGAGCGGTGAGACACAGCTTTGACGGTCCGTCAAGTTTAAAGTTTTTCTAATTTGACTTTGAAACTTCGGGAAAATATTCTACATGTATAGTTCTATAGTTCTAGAGAAAAAAAGAAATCGATTTTTTTATCGTTGTAAATGTATCTTCCGCCTGAATACGATGAAAAAAGTTGTTTACACTTCGGCGAAATGACATACAATGAATTTCAAGATTGCTTATGAAAGGTCTCTCAAAATGACCGGACATTTTTATTTATTAATGAAACGTATTATGTATTTTAAAAGTACGAATATTTTAATTTTAATATGAGGTCAAAATATGGAGGTTGTGTGTGGAACACAATATCCGATAATTGGCCGCCTCGTCCTTGTTTGCAAACGTTCACTCTTTCGACGAAACTTTCAATAACATTTTGACATAATTGTGAACTAATTTCATTAATGGTGCGTCTAGTAGCTTGCTTGAGCCCCGGAATGGTCTGTGAATCATTAGCATACAATTTTCCTTTCAGAAAAGCCTAAAGAAAAGAGTCGAGTGGCATCAAATTGCACGATCTTCGTGGCCAATTCACATTGTCGCGCGCAAGATAATACGACCATGAAATTTCGTCTGCAATATTACTTATTAGTTATATGTTAAAATGCACAAAAAATGTTTACTTAAGAGTTATACAAAATGGTGACGCTGGAGCCATTTTCGCGACACATTTCGAATTTGAGACGCTCTGCGGCACGCAGTATAACTGACGCAAATTTGAATTTATAAGAAATAGAAAAACTGTCAATTCACATGAGTATAGCTAAAGAAATATGTAGAGGATTTTGAAAATATGATTTTTTGTGTAATTGCCAGGTATTTAAACTAAACGCTCCATTTTCGACAGAAGAAAAGGACAATTATTTAGTAATAACTAATTTTATAATAAACTTATGGAAAATCCCGGGCGTATTCCTCTTCGTAATGTTATTTTTAAAATGTGCTTAAAATTTGGATTGTACAGAATCAAAATTGTTAGTCATGCTGCGTGGCGGTCGGATAAATTGTGTTTCGAGAAAAACGATCGACGTCTCGCACACGGGCCTGCGGACCTTTGTTTTACAGCTTTTTCTTTCTTATTCTGGACGGTTGAAAGCATCTCCTGAGTCAATTTTAAAAAATTGAAAATTTTCCAGTATTATTACCCCTCAATTGCCTCACTTTTCGTGCGCATACCTAATCGGTTTCTATGCGTTATTGTACTAAGGTAATTACTATACGATGTTTTCCTTCCTTATCAACAATTTTTATGTTGCAGTATGAGAACTTATAATGGACGTACTGGAAGAGGCATCACGTGGAAGGAGGTATATGGATTGGCTGCAAAAGAAGTGTTGTAAAAAAAACCGTAAATACAAATCAGTCGTTCGTGAATCCACTTGCCACGTCACTCTTTCCAAATCCGTGAAGAAACTGAAAAACGTGTTCCAGCGGAGACCATACGAATTGAAAATGTGATTGATGTGCCTAAATAATGAATACTTAACTTAAATAAAGAATTTGCAAAAATATTTATTAGTTTAATTCAGTTAAAAACTAGAATCATTTAACGTTGTTAAAACATGCCCTTCCTGTTACAACCTGTCCCAGCCATGTTACATCAAGCCCCGAAACTGGGGTTAAAAGTAACACCGGACTTTTTTTTTAAGCGGCGCTATTCATGATCGATTTACGTGTTAAGTACCTGCTTTTTTGTAAGTTGTACCCAGATAAACTTCCTTTAACGTGGGCTCGTAACCATTTGTATACAATCATCCGTTTCAAAGATACGAGCTCTTAACTAAAATTTGTCACGTCTGACCCCTGTCTCCTCGACTTCTTTGTAGATGCGTTACCATCTTTAACTACATACGCACGCATACACACAATTCTGGTAACGCCATCTGTTCGAAAACAGCAAGAACTTATTCAAAGTCCTAATAAGATCCACTCATTTTGTATATCAGTGTACTTTGTTGGTAAAATCCAATGTACAACATTGCGATAGGATCCATTGAGACTCGTATCGGATTCTGTTCGATAATGTGGGAAACCTTCAGGATACAAATTGGATTCGTACAATGGGGAATCCTGATGAGAATCCGATGACCGAGAGTGGCGCTTCAGTATAGAGATCCCGGCTGGAAATTTGTTCAGGCTAGCCAGATTTATGATCAGGCCGTGATGAGGGAGCTATGTGGTTATCCGTATTACGGGAATTTTGATTCGTCCGTGAGCCTGCCGTGAAGAGGCAGCCACAGGTCAGGCAAACTTATGGCATAAACGTGAAAATGGCCATAATGTGGTGTGCCTTATCAGTGCCCTAACATGGCTCTATTAGGAGGCCCATGCATGGCAGTGCTCAGGCTAGCGCTAAAGTGGTGGCGCTAGTGTTTCTTTTAAAAACTATATCTGCTTGCACGTGTGTCATTGTATACATCGTGTTTGGATTAAAACTTGGAAGTTTTCACGATATATAAAAAGCAGCACATAAAGTGAAAACGTTATGAATCGCAAAGAGCGGAAGCGGTATTTAACACAGCTGCGTGTTAGGAGATGTCGTTTGGAGAAAACAGTTGACAAGTCCCGATCATCGGTACAAGTACCAGGTATGTATAACCTTACTTTTTTCAACTTTTACAAACTTTATGAATTTTTATACACTTGGGTATAGAATAATATCAATATAAAATATAATTTGAAAAATATAAAAATCAAATTAAAAAATATAAAAAATATCTTAACAAAATAAAAAAATAGAATAATATCAATATAAAATATAATTTAAAAAATGAGAATGATATACGTTGTTTTGTTTACGAAAAATTTGAATATTTACAGAAAGAGGCCCGAATGATAAAATTCAAGATCAGGATAGTCTTGATAAAGCTACCAGCAAACAAAATCCTAATGCCAGCAGAGAGGATTCGAACACCAGCGAAGGTCTCCATGCTAGCGGAGAAGGTTCTAATGGCATCGAAGAGAATCTCAACCCCAGCGAAGAAGATCTCGATGTCAGCGGAGAGGGTTCTAATGGCAGCGAAGAAGATCCACATGTCAGCGGAGAGAATCTCAACCCCAGCGTAGAAGATCTCCATGTCAGCGGAGAGGATTCTAATGGCAGCGAAGAAGATCCCCATGTCAGCGGAGAGAATCTCAACCCCAGCGAAAAAGATCTCCATGTCAGCGGAGTGGGGACCAAACCAGTTTTCGACAAAACAGTTTTATTCATATGGTTGCAAGGTTATTTAGTATTTATAATACTAGTATATATTGCACTATTTAAATAATATTTCTCTTGCAACATGTATAATATGGATTTCAAGTGTTTGCATATTTCAGACATCATACTGTCAAAATCCAACAACGAAGGAAGTGCGCGACAGTCAAACAAATCCAGCAAGCTGTCGGCAAGGTGCTGAACAACGCGAAGTACTGGGACGGGCACCGCTCAGAACGACAAAAAAAAGAGATAAAAAAAGAGAGAAATAAATATATAAACAAAAATATAAAAATAATAAATATAGAAATAATAAACATATAGAAATAATAAGTATAAGAATAATAATAACAATTAATAAAAATAAGAACAAAGAAACAAACAACCAACGACACTGTCAATAAGTACAGAAATATATGTTTTGTTGTCAAACTGTTCAGATGTAACTTGGTGTTAAATATTCAATAAACAAAAAAGTTTTATCTTATTCGTTCTGTATATTTTCTATAATACATCCGATCAGGCAGCCGTATACACGCCATCGCAAGGCGCCAAGATGGCGGCCCAATCAGGCTGCCAGATTCGGACGTAATCAGGCTGCCAGATCACGCCGTTATCAGGAACAGCGTTACATTTTTGCTTACGCCGTGATCAGGTTGCCATACTAGCGCCATATAACGGCAGTCAGGCAACCTCATCCGAGCGTGATTAGCGCCATCACTGAATTTCCAGCCGGGATCCGATGACGCATTAAATCCCCATCAGGAAGTAAGCACAAGTATGGGAATTCAATGGTATCCGTACGACAATTTCTGCACGGGCTGTTTAGTGGAAGCTTATGCAGACCCGTTAAAACGATATCACCTTAAAGCCCATTCCGTTGAATATTACGCAAATCACTCACGTATCCGCAACTGACGCCGCGAGCACGAACTAGCTATTTATATAATTAACGTCGATATCGGCGATTAACTATCCTACAATAACGAAAAAAAATGTTGGTGTTCACCCCAACTTTTCGTATCAATACAAACGCTCTTACCGCAATGAAGAGAATTTGTTCTCAGTTACCACTGATTTATATCCATTATGTTTTTTCTAAGGAACATTTTATAGAAACGTATCAATAGTCCGGAACACTTTCGCCAAGGAAACTGCCTGTTTGGGAAAAAAAGTGAATTCGCATGAGAACGAGACAGTGCACTTTGGTGGGGGCCAGGTCGAGATGTTCGCAAACATAGAGAACACGGTAGAGAAAAGATAGCGCGTTAACCCGCGGGGCCACGGTAGCACGACGGAGGATTACGTTTGTTTTACAACTGGCGGTAAAACTGTCGCGAGCCTCGATCTTTTTCTCTCCCTCTCCCCGTTTCTCTCTCTCTCTCTCTCTCTTTCTCTCTCTCTCTCTATCTGTCTCTATGTCTTTCGCAGTCTCTTTCTCTCTTTTGCTCCTGTTTTATCATTCTTACATGACTAACACACGAAAACTCACGTAAATATACCGATGCCCCTATACAGCTAAGATTTTTAAGAGGTCTTCTTCGCACGCGAGCCCGAATGTTTTATGCTCCGAGTTAGACTCAACGTTGCGTTCGTAATATTCGTACGGCTGGATAGATACACACATACACACACATAATTATAGCGCGCACACGAGTTGTATATTACACGACTTTTTTTGTCGTACCATGCATGAGCGTGTTTTTTTGTATAGATATATACATTTACAAAATCGTGCCGCTCTCGGCACGGAAGCAGTCGTCGTTTTTACTCGCCTGAGAAAAAGAAACAGCCAGAGATAGAGAGAGAGAGAGAGAGAGAGAGAGAGAGAGAGAGAGAGAGAGAGAGAGAGAGAGAGAGAGAGAGAAAGAGAGAGAGAGAGAGGGCGAGAGATAATGAGATTATAAAGTCCGACGGTGAGTTGTAAAAAAATTTAATTAACCCATTCGAGATAAGACGCGAATCATATTCAACGTTACGCGACACGTAAAACTCGCCAAGCATAAATTTTCCGGCGCTATTAATCGTTAACTTCGCTGTAATTTTCACGACGACTTAGCCACAAGTTGTTAGAAATGTTGACCGCGCACTGTGCAATGTATCCAAGAATTGCTGATCAGTAAAACTAACCTTAAGTAATCAACGTTAATTTCATTTTGTGCAATTGCGCGTACGTCGATTGGAGACGACGTGTTTTCAATTTTGGTGTGCATTGACAAATAAAATATATATCGCATTACAGACTGCCGGTATAACAGCTTGACTCGTGAGACTTCATTCTGCAGACGTAATTTGGTACTTATTGTATACTAGCTTTTGGGCGCAGCTTCTATCGCGCGTATGTCGAAAATTCGGTTCATGTGTGCGTCGGCAATAGATTTTTGAGTCATATCGTATTAAGAGTGACATACTGAATTGGTTTACATTACATTATAAATACATTGCACTTACATTACAATATAAGTACATTGCATTATAAATGACACGTTTTCTATACTGTTAAGGGGTTAGGCTACTTTGATGACCCGAAAATCAGGGTTAGTTGAAAAAATTAATTAGGAAGGAACAAGTTAGATGATTGAAAAATCGTTTGCACATTTATTTGTATGTACATCAACAAAGTTGTGTACCAAATTTAATTTAAAAATGTTCATAATTGAAAAAATTATATACAATCTCGTAAAGAACCGTTGATTATGACGGGCTCAACGGTTTACTTGATATTCGCCACCGGGTTGAGCTGAAACAAAAAAGTTAGGTTTCCTTAAAATACATAATATTGGTTGAGCAGGTCGGCGCGGTCCAGTTGAGTCAAATTACAGTTTGTGAATTTTTTTCCTATGAACGTCAAAACAATCCACAAGAAGCATAGATTTGTTCCGTACGTGGTATATAATTTTTCATAAAATATATAACTAAAGGGCCAAATCATGCATTTTTACATTTTTATTCCGTGAATAAGAAAAACTTTTGTGTTACTATCAACTTAAAAAGGTTAAACATTATCGGTGATGATTATGAAAATACTACGTCAGTGTATGTTTTATGCAACTCAGCCAGGATTCGTAATCTTTCATCAAACCTCAATATGGCTCAATATGGAATAAATCGTTTATGATAAGCAAGATGCGGTTTTTTTCTATTGGGAGTACAAATAAGTCTCCGCCGTTTGTCCAAAGATCGCCCCACCAGGAGGTTATGGTTGAAATGATCAGATGTAAAACGTTATATCCCAAGGTTGGATATCTGGCAAGACCATAACCTTGAAATATGAGCGATTTTGTATCAGCATCACAACATTTTTTTCGTGCGAAAATATCGAGTTTGACCTGAATAAGCGTAAGTTATAGGAACTTTTGATTTGCTTCTTTAATTTGAAGAATTCTACAGCTGTCGCATCGATTGCTTGTAGAAGCCTATGGTAGGGCTGCTTTATGTGAGAGAAGTTGTGAATGGTGTCAAAAATTTAAGAACGGTGAGTTTGACGTCGAAGACAAAGAACGTTGCGGAAGGCCGAAAGTGTACGAAGACGCGGAATTGGAAGGATTATTGGAGGGAGACTTGTGCCAAACGCAAGAAAAACTTGCACTTACATTAGGAGTGACCGAACAAGCAATTTCAATATGAATAAAACATAAAGTACCGTTCTTTCACAACAAATGCCCAACTTTTGTTATAAAAAAAAACGGCGGTGACTTATTTGTACGCCTAATAATTGTTTACAAAGGTTGAGCTTGCGTTACTCCGTTGTTAGAAATGTTTTACCTTGGTGCTAAGTACTAAAAAAAAACATCACCCATAGCGTGAAAGTCTTGTTCATCAAACCGCACGTACTGTTACATGGACTAAACTATTTTTTGTCCTGGTGTTTTAAGGTGAAAACAATTTTAAAAATTCGTTACGGTTCAATATAGCTCACACACACACACACACACACACACACACACACACACACACGCACGCACGCACACACATTTTGGCATAATTGCCAAGTAATTTCATTAATGGTGATCTCTGGAATCTTCTGGAATCAAGAAGGTTCTTGATCTCTGGAATGGTCTGTGGATCATTGGCACATACTTTTTCTTTGAGAAGACCCCAAAGAAAGAAGTCCAATGGCGCCAAATCACACGATGTTGATGGGTAATGCACATTGCCGCGGCTCGAGATAACACGGCCATGAAACATTGTCTGCAATGACTATATGGCCAGAAGACGCGCGGTGTATTCGAACCGCCTCTGCAGAATTTTCATCATTTTGATAGTGAATGTTTACAATTCCTATGCGTTGCTCGATCGTATAATTCTACATGACTAAACCTAGCAATACTTCCTGATACCAGTTATCAAAGCTTAGTACTCTATGTTCGCTAGAAATAATAGCGCGAAATTTAAAATGTCAGGTCACTTTGAGGCTCCCGTTATCTATACTTCGAATCGTGGATTTTAGCGAACGCTCCAACCTCTTCAACACTTGCCCGAGATTTTTTGTTATCGTATTTCACTCATCAAGAAAAACAATTTTTTTATTTCCTTTCGATTTTTCAAGGAAAATTTACATCTTTATTGTTAATAAATAATAGAAAAAAAGTGTTACGAAGAAAAACGTCGGTTGAGACGACACTTCTATTATATTGAAAGGGTGTACCAAATTTCAAGTCAGTCCGATCTTTAGATGTCGCGAAATCGTGTACACCGTTTAGAAAAACATCGTTTCAATATAAACGCATTTAAAGTTGTTCTAGCAGTTCTATTGTTGTAATTATATGTTTACCTTCCATATGCGAATCCTACACCATATGTTGTACGTGCCCCGTAAAATTGAGTAGCCTCAAGCGACAAACGAGAGCTCGTCACTTTCAGAGTAGGGCTCGCTTACACCAGGTCGTCTGTCGAAGGCAGTACTCCACATAGTAATGCCGAAATGACGCTGACGTCGACTGCTACCTTTGGCAGTCGACCTGGTAAATATCGTAAATTAAAAAAATATCGCTTTTTTGATATTCCAAGCTTATGCAGAGTTCTAGCTTACACTAGGTCAACTGCCGAAGGCGGCATAGTCGACGTCGGCGTGCTTTCGGCAAGCCATGTCGACTGTTGCCTTCGGCAGTCGACCTAGTGTAAGCTTGGGCCCCAAATTTGGAAAGAATGTGTATTAATTGTGGGAAAAATCCCCACCTCGTCAACCTGATACTCTTATCACAAGGGGTACCATATATCGACGGGTTTTTTGGATTCCAAGCTTGACGGGTAAAAGAAAAACCCATTTTCTATATAGCATAATCCGTATATACTCATAATTACATGACTACAAGATAACCCTGGAAAATCGAGCCAAATAATTATTAGCGCTCATGACACGCTTTTACATTGAGTATTCATTAAATAGCTTTCCTATAAGTACTTTAGGTTATTATCCACCACGGTGTCTAAAAAATAAGAATCGCTTAATTTCAAGTTCCGCGAAAGGAATCCAGATAACAGAGTGTGCAGGAACGAATTGATAGATGTGGATTCAGCGTCGTATTCTAATCTTATCAGCTTAACTTCGAGCCTTAAAAACAGACGCACAATAACTTTATTGTATTGGTATAGATTTTATTTCATTCCCAGCAACTTTAATTGAGAGTGATTATTTAAAAAATGTGTTAATTGATCTTTGCTGCCTGCGACCCGTTCAATCCTGCGCTTATGGTAAAAGAGAGATCATTCTTCTGCATTATTCACGATCCGTTCTATCCGCTCGTCGGATCAGCATAAAAAAGAATGGAAAGGCACGAGAGAGGAAGAGAAATGACAGCAGGTGTTCTTTCGCACCTGTAAGAGTGAATACTCTCGTTTAATTCCCATAAGCTTCGAAGACTTCTCATAATCGAACCTTTGATCGCACTTCGAACAACTTGTACTCCACCCACTCCATTAAAAATGTTCGAAAAATTGTCTCCCATTTGTCCTCGGAAATGTAATGGTACCGTTATTCCTTTGCCTCCAAAAATGCATATGCATTTGAACATTGTAATTCAGTGGCTCGTATTCGACATATAATTGCATAACCTCTATATACACGGTGAGGCACATAAAGTGTCACAGAGCAATAGCACTCAAACTATTGATCATATCCAAAAATGTTTCAGACAAAAGTTTCAGTGTTCGAGAAGGCCGTCATACTGGACCACCCTATTTTGTTATCGGTGGAGGCGTTGAAGGTACGTCAAGGTCAACTCCACTTTTTTAAATGGAACCATGTATTTTTTTTCGATGACATTGTTACCGATTTTAAGACGAATTCAGCGACCTACAACATGGTTCCATTTTAAAAAGTGGAGTTGACCTTGACGTAGCTTTAGCGCCTCCACGATAAAAACCCGGGGTGGTCCAGTATGACGGCCTTCTTGAACACTGAAACTTTTGTCTAAAACATTTTTGGATATGATCAATAGTTTGAGTGCTATTGCTCTGTGACACTTTATGTGCCTCACCGTGTATATCTATGCAAATTATGTGTGGATCTTTGGTAGTACATATTTCAATTTTGCTTCCTCAGTTGACAGTCTCATCGTTTTTCCTCTCGAAAGATTTTTACTAACCTGTACACATAAATGCAGCTAGTATACGCAGTCTTACTCCGTATGTGTCTCCTCGGACATGCCTCTCTTCTGGTCGATGATATATGTAAAGTGACGGGGCGTTGGGGGGCGGGGGCAGAAAGGAGTCGCGAAGGCAGTCTTCCTCCCAGGATAATTCTGAATTATGTTTGTTCTCATCTTACAATCCCTGTAGTCGATCCTGAGATTCTTTCCTGCATACACGGAACGTATGTGTGCGTGCGTGTGTGTGAGTGTATATATATATATACCATTTTTTCGTTCTTTCTTCTTTGGGTCTCGGTCTCTTGCCGCGAGACCTTCTCTCACACCTTTGTCGCATGTTATTTCTCTCTGTCTCTCTCTCTCTCTCTCCCGCTCACTTGTTCTTTCTCTGCCAGATTTCGTTGACTCTTTTTCGTCTCTCCTGTCGCTTTTTTTCATTTCCGTTTTTTACTGGCATATTTTTCAACCCATCCTCGTTTTTCTATCCATCCTTCGTCTGTGTTCTCTTCCTCTCGCGCTCTTTGTGTCTCTGTCACAGTCCCTCCCTTCGGAAGAGATACATCCAGGTTGTTCTCGTTCTTAAAATTCCGCGCTCACGCCCCCATCGATTCGAAGAATATCGCGCGTGCTCGTGCGCGCGCGCATGAATACCCGAAAAGTTCCGCGATGTGTGTTGGCACGAAATCTCTCTCATCGTTTCGTCACTGCACCGCAACGAATACTCATCATCCCTATCGATGAGAAAGTAAAGAAGATTGGCGACTCCTTTAAAAATAATCGGATGAAACTAGTGACATAAAGAAGAGGGGGGAGGGGTAGAGAGAAAAAGAGAGAAAGAGCAAGAACAAAAGCCGAATAGAAAAGTACAGTGCACGATCGCGAGTTCAGCCTCTTCCCACTAATGCTTCTCGATACCAAGGACTAACAATACGTACTGTTCCGAAATCACGAGGTAACATTGGCATAGTGAGGTGAATCGGTTTACGGAAAACCAAATTGAGGTATAAGATTAAAACGAAGAGATTCTGCGTGACAACGGAAACTGAGAAAAGTGTGAGAAAGATCGCAGGTACAATGATTTATGGATTTTCCATTTTAAAGAAAACCGAAGAAGATGCTCTCCCCACCCGCTGTGAGCCGGCCGAGGAGAGGCGCATACGAGCGATCCCATAGCATCGGCATCCCATATTCCTGTAGAAATGTTCCGTCCACTCTACTCGTTTCCTTGCCACCATGTGTTTTGCCCATCGTGTTATATATATACACACGCACACACCCATACACATGTGTATGAACAAGCTGCAACGCACACTTTCGTTGCTTCAGCCTCGGATCAACTGTACGTCCTAGCTACATAACTGCTGACACGCATGTGTATACGCGTATCCCGACCCACGGCCGCTTTCGTCCTTTTTGGTGCTTGCCACTCTCCCTCTCCTTTACACTCTTGTTCTCTTAAGGAGCGAACGAAATCTGTGAATTGTTCGGGGGGCTCTCCGAAGGCGCGTTCTCGTCGCTGGAATTCCATGAAGTTTCGCGGCTCCCGACGACATTTGCCGACACTATAGACGCCGCCGCGACAGTGACCTGGCGAGAACGGGGGGGGGGCACGAAAGCGTTCCTCCTAACCCCTCGAGGTGCACGGCAACATCCGGAAAGTATGTTTTTGCCGGAATGAACTCCAATTATGACAAATGTGACGTATGGGCCGTCCTGTTTCAGTGCGAAGCACGACGTGTACAATATTAACTCTTACCGTAATTAAGGGCGGGGTAAAGTATTCAAAATTTTTTTTAATTTTTTTTTAATTTTTGAAATGAATGCATATAATATCAAGAATATTGTGTTAAAATTTCAAGTCAATCGGAGTAAAATTGACGAAGTTATGAGTATTTGAGCGTCTATTGCTCCATGCCGGGTTCTATACCTGGGCGGACTTTGTTCTCACGAATGGGCCCGACAAGTTGACGATTTGCGAATTAGTAGAGCAGAGGAGCAAGCGGCGCACGACAGTAAAGAAGAAAGAGTTTTGCGTAGACAAACGCAAAAAGATGCTCTCGATCATCTTGATGGAAACCTTTTGCTCTACGGACCTGGCATCGACGACTTTGAGTGAGTATAACAAAATTATCGAGTTTTATTTTGAATTTCTAAAAATTCGAAGATAATTGAAAAATCTGAAAAAAATTCATACGTATTCAGAAAAATGAACGAATCACGAAAAAAAATTGGGTTGCGGGGAAATTTGTTGACTAATTTTTTTTTTCATCATTTTGTTAATAACATTTTGGATTTATTATTATGCAAAATTAATCATTTGAGTACCTTTAATATGCATGAATTTTCTCAGATTTTTATGCAATCGAGAAGTGTTCTCAAACTTATGTGCAAAGAGCGCTAAACGACCAAACTCTTCTGCGTTTTTCAAACCGTTTTTCTGAGACTTGTCATATTTGAAGTCCGCGTGCACGATAACTCAAAATCTACTGGACCAATCGCTTTGAAATTTTGCACAGTACTTCTTCACATAATTCACCAGGTATTGTCGAGAGCTTTTTTGTTTTTTTTAATAATTACTAATTTTTCAACAACAAATTAGCCGATATTTTTTAGCGAAAATCGGGTTTTTGGCTCCCAAGTGCTACGAAAAATCGAAAAAAAAAATCCTCCCGTCATTACCTCGAGAAACATCTCCTTTAACAAATACATTTTGATTTTTTTGTTTCAGATGATTATGTTGCGAGGTACGGTGCACACCGCAAACCAACTTTTTTCGAGGCGCCTCCGGGTTTTAATTTTCACTCGCTCAATTTGGAATATTTTGCAATGCAAATTTAGGAGAATGTTGTTCAAATGTTACTTTATTATATGTAAATTTTTCAATGAACGAACACTATTCGTTACGCCAAAAAAAATCTTACAAACATGCCTTTTTTCGCCGAATTAACTTTACCCCGCCCTTAAGTAAAATATTAACAAATTGAGGTGAAACGATCATTAGGGACAGGTTACCGCTCATGACGATGAAAAATTCGTTTTTTTTCTTACTTAATTTGCATCCTCAAGGTGTTCAGAAATACGATGTTGATACCATTAAACTGTAGAAGCATTTTGCTGGAAATCGCATTTTTGAGCGCGCGGGGCGCTTTACAGCTTCAACGAATAAGCCGATTCACATCAAACTCTGCGCAATCGAAAGGAAATTAAATTTGCGAGGCCATCAGCAAGCGATTTTTGTCAAAAATTTATTTAGGAATATTTTTTTTCGTCCGTTGAAGCACACAAAACGGGGTAAACGACGTTTTTTTTTCAAACTGCTGTCATTTTGTTATCCAGGGTTTTTTCAGAAAACAAAAAACGATAAGGCCCAACTTTAGTCTAGTTTAATACTTTTAACCCGTTTTAGTATCAATTAAATTAGCAAGGCCGTGGAGGGCCTTGCCCAGACAAAACATCCGCTGCACATGGTTTTATTTGACGGGAGCTGAAGTCGCCATTTTGGATTTTTTAAATGAGTAGCATGGGTATTTATTTTTCATTGATAGAAGAATAAAACACGTTGAAACCCACTTTCAAAAGTATTTATTTCATGTCGAAAAAAAAATCCGAAGCTCATGCGTTGTTCATATTTCTCGACAGTAACCTCCCCTCAACAAAAAAGCCGTCGAACTGGGAGCTTACGGTTTGGTCTACATATAATGACATCGACGAGTGATTTCACTTTTAAGGGCATATATTTCACTTTTGTCCGGACTTTGCTCTCCCACCCATATTTGCAGTCGATCGTATCGTAACAGCGTATGATGATCGGGTGCATTATCGATCGGTGATCATCGAAATAGCTAGGCACTTGAAGATGCCCTTATCTTTCTCTTATTCTTCCTCTCTCCTATCCACGATCTCTCGTGTAGATCATTTGTTCGCGAAGGAAAGAACCCGAGGATAAACAAGGTGTAAAGACGCGACATGGTATAATTTATGGCACCGTAATAGTCCTGACAAATCGTGTATGGTAACATTGTAAGAAGCTACACAGAAGAAGGTAAAAACGGTATGCCTAATACCCACACGGGCCTTCTCGCTCGCTCGATGCTATGGGCGCAATAAAACTTAACTGCTTTAAGAGTCGACGAGTCCTTATTCTCCCTCTTTTTCTCCCAGTCCGTCTCTTTCCCTCTCACCTGGATAAATATATATTAGCATTCCCTCTCTTGTTTCAGCATCGCGTGTGCTGCGCCAACAGACCCGTTGCCGAGTGCCTCTCTCTCTCTCTCTCTCTCACTCTCCCTCTCTTCCTCTCTTTTAAATACGTGAAACCGTGCAAACTCACCAAAAACATCGAGTGGTTTATCCAAAGAGTCGTAAAGTCGAAAGACCGCCGGCTACGGGAAGTCGTACAACCCCCGTCACGTCCCCGTTGTACGTTTCGGTCAAGGGGGTGGTTTTTCCTTTCTTCGCCGTTAACACACTCTTGAATTTGGAAATGAATAAAACTTTACGTCTCCTTTCCTCTCTCGCTCCCTCCCTCTCTCTCTCTCGCTCTCTCGAACTTGTGTTGCAGAGGATTTTACCGAGGACTTCGGTATGAGAAACAAAAAAATCAATACTGTATTGAAAAACCCCAAAATAAACGATTATACTATGAGCATACTTCTTGTTCTTTGCTTCTTGAATGACTTTTCGGTGTAATATTGGTAACCAATCCAAAATTAAGTTGGTTTAACAAAATGTATCTTTAAATACGTTCAACTTGATTTTTGATTGGCATAACAAAACAGTATACTTGGTGGTAAAACAGTATAGTGATGTGAACTGTAGCTTATTCAGCATGTCTGAGCAACTGTTAAAACGACAAAATTTCGAGACAACAAAATGCATTTTGCACATTCAACGATTTCTTTTTCTCAGTGTATCATTCAACAAGTGATGGTGTTATATCTAGCTGGAAGTGCGACCCAGATAGGAGGTTACCATGTCATGCGAAAGTCAGTAACCATGATGGAAATTAAGGACAAGCATTTGATCAAGAGGCAGACTAATGAAACAAAGTAGGATGATTTGAGCCGCATCGATTGACATGTCCCATATGTTGCATCCGATCGAACGAAACTCGCTCATACATCCTTATACGACTTATATGACGCCGTCTCTCGTAGAAATTTGCAGAGGCTGTATTACCACCCTTTTATGGCACGGGCAAGGACCTCGTTGGCCTGTTTATAAGGGCGTTATAAGTCCCTTGTTTACAAGGGCGTTTTAGCTCGAACACTTTACCTCTGTAAAACACATAATGGGACTCGGCTAATAGTATTCTTGAGTACGTGCCTGCCTAAATTGCCCGGTTGTCATCGACCTTACCTGACCGACGATAGGACTGCGAAATTATGACCCTGTGCAGCAAGCTAAATAAAGCGTCGCATCATAAAATCGGCACAACAAAGTAGGTACCTGGGGAAACAATCGTACTTGAACGATCAGCAGACGAGAGTCCCACAGTTCGACGTGTGATCAAAGTATCGATAGAAAATTTCGTAATCCAATTATCAGAACGCGTGATCGATCACGTGAACCATTTTTTATTCTTCTATACGCTTATATCGGAATAAAGCATACGAATGGATGTTTGGAGACAATATTCCCCCAGGTATCGACGAAGTCAACAAGTTACCAACATATTGCCATTATCACACGTACACACACACACACACACACGCGCGCGCGCACGTACGAACAGTCACTCATGTTCTTTTTCCTTTCCCCATACCGACGTGTAATAAATATTCTTAGGGAAGAATGGGACTTCTCCTGTCACCATTCCGAAACTTGCGATCAATTGTCATTCGGCAAACATTAAAAGACTAATGCCCGCCGCCCGCGCCTCAGCCGAGTCAGGCGCGGCTCATACACCAAACGGATACACCCAAAAATACATAATGGCATTTATGTATTAAGTATATGCGCGTGTAACATTCGAAATATTCACTGAATAAGGTTAAAACGATTCAGCCGTCAGGCTAACGTACCCAATGCGATTGGCTCCCTGGGTTCTGCCCGCGGAGAACCATCGGGAGAAGCTTCTCTCTGTCTCTTCGTCTCTCTGTCTCTCTCTCTCTCTCTCTCTCTCTCTCTCTCTCTCTCTCTCTCTCTCTCTCTCTCTCTCTCTCTCTCTCTCTCTCTCTCTCTCTCTCTCTCTCTCTCTCTCTCTCTCTCTCTCTCTCTCTCTCTCTCTTTCTTTCTCTCTCTCTCGGTCCTACATATTCATGACGGATTAAATTCGTTCGGTCTCTCCTCTTTATGGAGAGCAAAACGCGCGGGAGCGAGTCGTTCTCTCGGGGTTTTGTATTTGGCCTCTCAGTGGATGTGAAGAGAACGAGTCCAAATCGAAGACACGGGTCTAGGAAGCCGAATAAAATGAACAAAAAAGAAACGAACGAAGCAAAATTATAGAGCATCACTGACTTTACCGAATGTATACCATAGCGTAGTAGTAGTGGTATATATATAACAGTGGCAGGACAGAAGAATCAGGATTATTCATGACGAAAAGAGGACCAGGTCCCCGCAACGTCCTCGCCATCGGCACTCTTTCTCCCTCGCCCGGTTCGTTCTGTTGGCAACCCCGTTTGTTTGCCCCGCAAACGAAAACCCGAAAGCGATTCGAGTTCTCGTCTCGTACACATGCGTTTTTCTCTCTCTTTGTCGCTCCTTTTCCCTCCGTCTCATTCTCTCCTCCTCTGTCGCCGCTACTCCTGTAACTCCCTGGCTACGGTTCTGCCGCGGTGCTTCGCGTCCCCTGCGATAACGTTCGGTTCCTCGAGCGTGGACCATTAATCAAACTGATCGCGCGCCACCACCGCGCGACCGAGTCAACCGAGAAGAGCAAATGGAGGGGCGGGGGGGGGGGGGGGGGGGTGTTTGAGAGAACCCCGAAGAAAAGAGAAGGATCGGGAAAGCTGCGTCGAGAGCGAGCGAGTGTTCTGCACACTTGCGGATCGAGTCAAATCCAAGTGACTACACTATAAACCCACTGTGGAAGATTGGAAGAGTCGTTTGTACAATATCGTATCGGCTCCAGAAGAGAGACACTTCAGGCCTTAACCAGCCGATCCTGCTATTACTGTACTTCGCAGTGTTTGTCGATAGCCTCGCCCTCTTCGCGCCCCTTTTTTGAGCCGCTGGTCGCATCTGCCGATTACCGAAACGTCGAAGCATTAGAGCCCTCGGCCCCGAAGCTTAGGACTCATCCATGGGTTGCATCGCTCGGTTGTACGTATGCGACGATGGAAAGGACAACGACAGGCGTGTACACGCGAAGAAAGCCAATCCCCCTAGGGTGTTCCGACAATGGTAATCCTCTTCTCACGCGATCGTTGCCTCCATTCCATCACCGTGATTGACCGTTCCTCCACGCTGCGAGTGTGTCGCCAATCGCGAAACTAAAAAGTCCATTTGATCGTATCTCCCGCGGCACAACGAGAAACATTATTCCTACGTATCAGGAAGAACGGCGATGTCTTCAGGATCACAGTCGCCTCCTCCAAACGACGACGAGAATTCAACTGAAGAAAAAAACTCGTATGCGGAAGCTCGGTAGTGAAAAACAAAAAAAGCGCCGGTTTTCGTTGGTCACGTATTTCTCACGCACGCGGCCCTGCCTCTCTCACCCTCTCGCTCCCTGGTCTCCCTCTAGTTCTCTCTTTTAGCTCGCAGAGACCGAAACGTCTCTACCCTCTAGGCCTTTGAGTGATGGATCGTTTTGTCGTCGAACATCTCTGGGGTTGCAAACCGGCCCTGCAGAGATGGACCTCGCTCAGCCTACCGATCTCGTAGTTTCGTACCCAATGGGGTTGTTACGTGTTTAGTTTTTTACTTTCTTTCAACATACCTCTCCCCTTGAATCTCGCTACTTCGTTGACTCTTGAAAAAAAAGCCTCTTTCGCATTGGGTCCATATTTCACGGTTGTGATATTTGCAAACATCACACCTCTGCCAGCTTGAATGATGACGTTGTAGGTACACAGTGGTCATAGAGAAACGTGAGTTTTGTATACATGGCGAAGCTTTATTGGGGTCGCGATATGGGAGGGCGCGTGTTTTCCTCAACCGGAAGCTCAAATTAAACACTATTTTGAGCCAATTGCCAATCGACCAAATAAACGAATTCTCCAGCACACGAAAGTATTCATTTTGAAGAAACAAATTATCACCATTTATCGTCACTGGCTGAAGAAAAAAGCCATAATTCTCATTTCTCCGAGACAATGACTAAGTTTTGCCTAATCCACACCTCACCCAATTATACTAACCTAACCAGTTTTTATTCCGTTCTGAAGGAAGTTTGAGATTTCCAAAACCATAAAAGGACTTTGTGGCAAAGCTTCTGGGAACGTCCCGCAGCGCGATGAGATTCAAGTTGCAATAGTGGGATCTACTTGTTATATTCCTGGGGTGTTAAGTACCATACCCGGAATCCCCGCAGTATCCGCCAGGGGGGTGACTTGCTGCATAGCACCAAATTCAAATTACGAATGTGTAAACGCCGCGATTCACGATTAAGAGGTGGCAAAAACGGTCGAGAAGTGTCCGAAGCTTCGAAAGCAAGGGCCCTGCTACACCGGTATTCGTGAGGTCAATAAACACGGATTGGGTTACGGGCGGCGGAGGGGCGACGAGGGGAAGAGCCTTGTATTTAAGCGACGAAAACTGCTGGTCGCACTGACTCTCTCCACCGACGCGGGGCGAAGGCGGCAAATTTTGCCTTCTCGAATTTTCTCTTTCACACATATTGCTCCTTCCTACGCTATGGCAAAGAGCGTAATACTCGCAACCGCGAGGATGCGTCTGCAAACCCTTGAAAATGCGACTTTATAATGGGATTAGAAACGCTCGCAATACGGATTATAAATTGGATTACGGCTCCATTATATTTGGTTATACCGTTAACCGCTTTGAATATATATGTTTTCTGTATCAGCCGCTGTATACCTGCGGGAACCGCGTTTGTACATGAATCCCGTGGAAAAGGAAAAAGTAAAATCATTGACTATATATTCTGTTCAACAACTCGGCACGCACGAGGTTTGAGGGCCAGAGTAACTTATTGATAAACGAATCGGTGGAAGCAGTGCAATGTGCAATAATGTTTTATTTTCACGTTCGTCTAGACGGTCCACTGTTAGGATAATATTTTGCAGTTCAAAAACCACCTATTATTTTTTTGTCAACGTGGTAACGAAGAGCGTAGCGATATAACACGGTTGTAAATTTACTCCTCAGAGGAAAATTGATCGGCAACTTCCTGACTAATCACATCATTGGAATGCAATTCATTCGAGGTAGATATATTTGATACTGTCATTATTCCATTACATTTCTATTAAATGGACGCTCAATGTATTCGTTCACTATGAATCCTACTGTTCTGACTGCATTCGTTAGCCTGTCGACTGCTTCGATACTTCCGCCATGAACCTCTAGCTACATATGGGGTCCATCGGACCCCAAACGTTTTGCAGATTTCCAGTTTTTCTAGATTGATCAGAAATAAAATAAATAAAAAATATACTTTTAGTACAATAATAAAACTTTCTTATGACCGGATGCTTTTTTGGAATTTTTACAATTACGTCAACGACTAGATGTTGGAAAAGAAGTTCGATTCGATTTTATACTTCTCGATGATTCATCATAAATCGTGTGGGATAAGATTTTTTTGGAAAGTACTGCTGTTCTTTTTTTTAAATTACTTCCCAATTTTCACTGTACTATATACTACCTTTTCGGATTTTTACAAATTACCCTTTTTAATGGAACTCATTCCCATCACTGCTTACCCGCATTTCGGTATTCCACGCAAACATCCGTTGCGTCCACAGCCGTCTTACGCTACACAATACCGCATTTGCCATGGCCACAGGCAAACTGTCGAAAACTCGTATCGGCATAGACGGCCCGTATTCTTCTAATTCTCTTTACACAGACTTTGGATCATGCGCCAGCCGGTGCACCGCTTCAAGTATCGGCCATGCACAACGCCGCTTAACTCGAAGTACTACCGGAGCCGAACCCTAACCACCCTTCTGCCGTTGTCAGTTGATAAAAAAAGTTCGTTTTTCAAACCAAAATAACCACTTCATTCATTTGTCATTGACACATCAATAAACATATTTTTTTTTATCACTCGATTAGACGGTAGAAAACCTATGCTCTCCTAACCTATGCTCTGTCGGAATTTAAAGTGAATCGGACGAATAAATTACACACAATGTAGTTTCGAGCAAAGTGCAAAGGAAGAAAGAGTAACTGGCAGCGAGACGGTACGCCGTAGCGCAGTACACGCTCTGACTTTGTACAAAAATCGTCATAACTCAGTCGATACTTGAAATTTTCGTAAAAAAAAAAACAGCACAATCAATTCGACTACAATTATGCAGTGACTGATTATGGAATTAAAAAAAATCGTTTCTTGCATAAATTATCTGTCTGTACTATAGCTTCATTATCCCTTGTTCATCATATCGGAGATGAAAAGGACGTCCCATGAGAACGGCCGCGGAACAACCGCAATATAAAAATGTAATAATTCCCCAATTTTGCATACCGGCTTAGGTCAAAGGAGATCATAGTGCACCCACTTTCTATCGCCATGTTATCGCGTTCCGACTCCTATACACCCCGAAATTCAATCGAATTCCTCTGGTAAGTTTCATTCATGGCATGAGTCATCGAAATTTGTCCTAACCGAGCGGTTCTTCTTTCCGACAGCGGCAACACAATGTGAGACGAGTGTGAAGAGATCCGTGCCCAACATCAAAGTCCGAGGACGGCTCTTCGAAACGTCAGACACGAAGGCGCACTCTGAAACTCAAACCGAGAACTTTCAACAGGTGTCCCGAAGTCGAATCGGTTTCTTCGTTTTGGAGGCCCGAAAATTATTAGGTTTCGCCGTGTAATCGGTAATTACAGGTTTCTACGGGCTCGCCGGCGAAGGAGGAATCGAATGGCTTCAGAGAGAGGTATTTCGAGCACGCTGAAAAAATGCGTATCCTGTCTTTCGATTCTCTCTATCACCAGGGGTAAAACCATAACCAGGTATCCTATTAACGAACATGACCGCGAGAGTCCTGTGAACGGGAGGCGCGAACTCATTTTCGAGACCTACCATCAAGCTTATAGATCTCGTATGACTCTTTCCAACCGTGTTATTTAACTTGGAGCGTTCAAATTTTGGCTTCCCGATTATCGCGAATCCATGACGAAACGACAAACGAGGGGACATAATTCCCGGCACTGCGAGAAGAGCGCGCGATAGGCCTATATACTGGAGGACCTCTTTATTTCTCTACCAACCACTTACTCTAATCCCTCGATGAGCGTGGCCCTGATATATGCCATTTTGATTTATCTTTTGTATCCATGTCCCTTTCACCATTCTAGAATCTCAATATATTTAAAAATATATATATGTATATATATTTATATATATGCTACGATCTGCATAACTATAATGCCGTTTATAAAGAAAAACCTAAATGTCTTCTGGGTCTCGTTGGGTCCCGTGAAAAGGACACAGCGAGCTCAACTGGAAAAGACCCGCCGAGAGTTTTCGACTGCGCATGCCGCCGCCAAAGCGTTTTGCGACACACAATGCACCCCCTCCGTGTGTGCTTCTCCGCTGTCGGCGGAAGAGCGCAAGTGGCCGTATGGCTATGCCGATGAGCGAGTGAGAAAGCAACGGAGCAAGAGGGAGAGGGAAACGGGGACAGACCAAAATACGGCGAGAGAAGGCAGAAGGGAAAGCGACGGGGCTCGAGGATCACCCGCGGGGTTTAATAATGTTCTGGCAAAAATGTGGTGGACCACCCCTTGCCACTCTTTTTAAACTTCTTTCTTCCAGGCTCAAGCAGCATAACAGAACGAAGGAAAAAAAAGAATCGGAAAAGAAGCGAGACGACGCCGTGCGGCAGGAGCAAGTTCGAGAGGAAGAGGGAGGCAGAGAGCGAGAAAATAGGGACAGCAGAAGGCAGAGAGAGGTCAGGATTTCGTTAGAGCGAAGGTGCCCAAAGCTAACCCGCACCCGTCAAATATGGGCGGGCAAAGAGCAGATTTCACCTGCTGTCTATATACCCTGTGCCTTTTATACTTTTCATCCCTTAAATTTCACTAATACTTCGTGCTCTTTCATTCCCTTTTCCGCTCTTACCGATCTACCACACCCCTTCGCCAGGTATCATGACCGAACTTCGCGTGTTGCTAGAATGTCTCGTTTAGGGCGTTACAAAATTCCCCGGCCGACAGGCTAAAGTACAAACCAGTAAGGGATAAAAGATCCCTCAAAAAACGAACTTGAAAGAATCTCTCTACTAGCCGTAATCTCGCGAACTCAAATATCTCGCGTTGTTTTACCTTTTTGAGTGAAACGCGTAACGCGGTCACTTGGTGACCTAGAAAAACGTTTTGTTTTCGATGCTCTCGAGCTGAACGAAGAAAGCTGGGAGAATCCCGCTGCGGGTCCTTCGAGAAGTTGGCTGAGGAAGAGGCGTTATTTCCGTTGTCGAAACTCTGCGGGCCACATTTCGCGAGTGCAAGCACGGATTCGACGACTCCGTGTCTACCAATGAATACAACGGGCAATGTACGTGAATGCTACTCTTCCGGTATTGTGAGAGTGTATATACATATATTTATGTGAATATCTGTCGGCGGGAGAGAGAGCTTGAGCTACTCGAGCTCGCGCGAGCAACGTCCTTCGGCGACTTGGGGTGATTAATGATTCCTTTGCGAAGAGGATTCTCTCTGAAAAGCCGTGTCATCTGCCATTCCCCGTGACGTAAACAACTCTATTTCTGGTATTATAGCCGTATACTACAAAACGAAGGATCGTCGAGGACGAAGGAGAAGGGGGCCGCGAAATTTGTCGGAGCACATTATTCTCCTTGGGTCATATTTTTTATGTACTGCAAGTGTATCGCCCAAACACTTTTGATCACTTAACGACGACAGACGATTATAAATTACATATGATAATATATCTTTCGCCCCGTGTAAAGTCCCGTTACGAGGAACTCCGTTTATTGTGTATGGTATCGATGACCTACTTCTTCGGCTAACCAGAAATTGCGACGGCTCGTGATAAAAAAAAACATATGATCCCGAGGTAACTTGAGCTTTTGTCAAAACGCGAGTCTGTGCGAACGTGATACATCGCTCTTGCTCAAAGCTCATTGAATGCTCTGAAAACAAAACACCCACGCGTTGTCTTAAAGTATTCCTTTCACGAACCCAAATATTCACCAATTAACTAATTTTCGTCTACAATAAAGTAAAAATAAATACCGGTATACGGGTAAAATTTCAAGCATAGTTATCGACCTTTGAACAAAAACATGGCTGGGAAGTTGAACAAATTCTCGCCGTATTTGCGTAAAAATTAATGCTATACTTAAAAAAGTCATTTCTAATGCTTTCGAACGTTTCGAAAGTGTTGTGTGATCAACTCCTAATGATTCTGCAAGTTCAGCTAGCGTCTGACATAAGTCTCCCTGACGTAATGCCGCCAATTATCAACACATCAAATTAATTATTTTGCAGCGTCGAAACGAATCTCTGCATGTTATGTTTCCGACAGAGCATGGTCGCCGTAAGTCTCAACAAGAATTCTGTGTCAAGAATTCTTTTAGCACGAAATTTGATATGTTTAACATTATGAAACAAAGTGGGTAAGGTTCCGACGCCCTCCCCCTCTTCCGATCGACCTGAAACCTTCATTTTAATATTTTAAGACAACCCCTAAAGTTATTTTTGGCGACGCGCGATAGTTGTTGGGTTTGAGTTTGTTTGGGTAATTTTGTTTGAATAAAACGGAGAGCGCGATCACATATATAAGTATGAACGGGGACGTAACAGATATAGATGTGGTCGACGCGCGTTTAAAAAACACCTTAACATTAAATATCTCGAAAACAATTGCGAGTCGCTGAAAATTCCTTTAGGGGTTGTCTTAGAATATTAAAAGGAAGGTCTGTGCAACATTTCGGCTTCATCGAAGGGGGATGGGGCGTTTCGGAACCTTATCCCCATCTTAAATTACACGCACGCAATAGATGGTAACACCGTCTATTGGAAAACAGCGAAAATGTATTCAACGTCTTAATTCGATTTCAAAAATCGTTTAATTTATACGGTACTTACGGAGATGACATACTGGCCACATTTCTATCTCATAATTTCTATGCTAAACCCTAGATGTCCGATATAAATTGCTCTAAACATGCAAGAATTTGCAAAGATTCCATAACGACAATAAAAAAAGGAATCACTGAATGTTTAAAGAAAATATTAATCATAAAACATAGCAAAATGTGAGTAGTAGAAGAATTTCCGTAGCTGCAAATTTTCTGAGAAAATGTAAAAATGTCTAAATCTACTAAATTTATGCGAAATGTTTAATTCCAATTTATCGTCGGGTATATGATTTATGACAACTTATTTTTATTAAGCCACCCTGCCATTTACCAGTGATTTGAAAGGGCCCAGCTTATGTGCCCACAAACCATAGCGCTCCGCAAAAGGAATACCGCAATCAAGTTCGAACGCATAACTATTACGGATGTTGAGTCCCAAATCGCAAATGATGACAAAATTCTGAAAATTTTGTATGTTTTTGTATGAAGTATTTCAGAGGTCGTGTAAAAATTTCACAACAATTAGAAAGCTCGTTATTGAACAATTAACATTCACAAATTAAATGTTGTTTTATGGAAACTGATGTAACTTTGCAATAAGTTTTTTTTTTGACCTCTCAATTTTATAATATCTACAATATACTGAAAGCAACGGAAACAAAACGAAGTTTATTGATAAATTTTTTTTATTTCTTTTAAAAATTGTCCTTAACAAAATGTTAATTTTTTAATAACGAGCTTCCTAATCGTCGTGAAATTTTAACACGACCTCTTAAATACTTCATACAAAAACATACGAGATTTTCAGAACTTTCTTATCATTTTTTATTTCAACCCTTAAGGAGGTTGAAGTAATGATGATAGAATTCTGAAAATTTGGTATATTTTTACATGAAGTATTCAGGAGGTCGTGTAAAAATTTCATGACGATTAAGAAGCTATTTATTGCACAATTAACATTAACATGTTTCATAGGGACTCAACATCCTTAAGTAACTTCTCAGGACTCGAAACGAGGTGTCGTCTGAACGGCAGGACTTTACGATGGATTACTTTTGATCTAAAGATTGTTCAGGATCCAAGCTTCATTGACGCGATACAACGTCGACTGAATAGTGCCAAATATGTTTTGCTGAAAACATAATCGGATAGGAGTTGTTTGCACAAAGAAAATGTAAAGCGACTGCACTTGAGTAGGAATATATGAATATAATGGTTTCTTTCGACTTGTCAAAATCCCGATCTAATTATTCCATTGGAAATTTGCAAAAACAACGATTACTGATCACTGACGTAAATAGCCATCGCTAAATCTTACCCCACTCCGAAGATAACGATATACAGTAGAGAATAATTAATCCCGCATCGAGTAGCATTAAAATGTCAAGTCCTTTTTCCAGCAAATAATCCTTGTCTTATCGGTCTTAATTGTATGCAAAATGGAAACGTGTTCTGCTTGACCGCCCAAGAAATAGCTCAACGTGTTTTTTCGATATAATTGTGGATCGTCAAGATATCCCTTTCACGGAGCCGAATATTTAACGATAAACCAATTTCCGTCCATAATCAAGTAAAAATACATAACGGTACACTGGTAAAAAATTCAAGCCGAGTTACTCAGTTTTTAACGAAAAATTACGCCTTTAAAAATCGCCTAATTTATACGGCGTATTATAGCGACGACACGCTGGTAACATTTCTATCTAATAATTAATACACTAAATAACTCTATACACCTGATATAAATTACTCACGCGTGTCAAAAATCTAACCATTCTGCAACGATAATAAATAAGACGTCCCCGAATGTTTAAATAAAATATTAATAGTAAAACATAAAAAAAATGTGTCTAGTAGAAGTATTTTGGTAGCCGGAACTTTTCTGAGAAAATGCCTAAATCTATCGTTGGGTATAACAATTGATGTGGCTTATTTTTATTAAGCACCACTGAGTTTGCCAATGATTCAGAAGTGCCCTCCACATGTCCCCACAAAATACGGCTCTCCGCAAAAGGACCACCTTAAGCTTTTGGGGAAAACTGCACATACGCGTGGGTAGTATTCGCGTAAGTGCGATGTGTTACGAAAGATCACTACGCCGGGAGACACAATTCGCTCTTGAATTGCCGGTCGCCATGTGCTCGAGCGAAAAAAAACCAGTACCGTTCTCTTTCACATCAGACACAATGACTTCTGATCGTGAGGAAAAATACGAGCGGATTCTAATTTATCATGAGCAAGTGCTGGTCGCTTTACGGAGGTAAAAATAGAAAGGAAGAAGCTCGTGGAGTAGCTTGGCGTGCGAGCCGAAAGATACGAAGGCGAATCATAAATATATATTATAATCGAATTATAAATTTCTCCTTTAAACGACTCAGGGTGTAGAGAATGATCAATACCGATGATTTCACTAACGAACCTCCCCCCCTCTAATAAACTTCAATACTTGCGAATGTTCGCACCGGCTGTATTACAATTATAAATGCCCATCTTCGTGACGATAAGAAGTTCGACAGGTGCACATACGCGTAGTAACAGTACGGGCATGACTATGCGGTATTGGTGAGCGACTCGATGCTCGTGTACAAAACGAAAGCTATCGTTTACATCCAGTTTTGCAATGTGGAATATTTTCCACGATCGAAACCTTTTTTACTCGAATAACTTTTCAATTCCAGCTCATTTCGTACTCGTAACTGCATGAAACTTTTCGCTTTCTATTCTTTTCGCGAAAAATCGTTAGCTGTCACAGAATTTTTAATAATACGTATTGGTCGTATTACGTATACGCTGTGGTTTCGGTTACTTTCGTAACAGTGAAAATGGCTCGGGCTCGTAACTTCCGCGATACGTTCAGTATGTGTGTACCAAGGTGCGCTCTTCTTTTTACGTCCCCTTTTCGACATTTATTTCTTCCTCTCGTTTATTTAGTTTTTCTCTTCATTACATTTACCACCGCCGTTCATGCAAATTCATCGTTTCGCGAGCTTGTGGTCGTTATCGTAATTACATTCACAGCTGTATCGCGAATGCGCACATATGGGTATCGTATTTTTATGAATAAGGTTCCCTCCCGCGTCCTCCTCGCCCCTCTTTCATCCGTTCCCCATATACTCGTCGATGCTTGATTCGAAAACGACACGAGCGTTAAGTATTCGCGATGTATCGCGACCTGGGAAGACCACTTTTTTTTCGTTACGTCTGACACTTTGCATGTTTTGCTGTATCCATTTCCCGAATAATTCAGCACTTCCAGCGTGCCTTCGAGTACCCATCGGCTTTAGTCCTTACCAAAAAAATTATTGAAAACCACACGATCAAACGCACATGAAATATTATGGACAAAAAATGCTTCAGAGTTCGAATAATTCGTTGAAATATTTTCCACGCTCGAGAGAATTTGCAAAATCGTCGTTCAATCGTCGACTTTAGATGTTGCTGCGCAAATTTTTTTCAACTGCCTCGTGCATATAGGGGGGAAAAGTCGACGGTCTGGCCTAGCCTCAGTTAGGGCGAAATACGTGCGAGAGAGTACGCAGAGAGTTTTGCACCACAAATCGCGAGCTCCGTATCCTCGGCTTGCACTTCCCGAGGCTTATGATTAAACTTTCTTTTTTCATTCTTTTTCCTCATCTCGATCATAAATAACTGATTGCGCGGGCAAGAGCCGAGCAGGGAGGAAAAGAAAGAGTGAGAGAGAGAGAGAGAGAGAGAGAGAGAGAGAGAGGACTCCCGTCGAGAGCTTCCCAGGAGGTATTGAGGTAAGAAGGATATTTTCATACGATATATACGTAAACAGGGTTTCTCCAAGCATGCATATGAGTAGGAGAGAAAAAAACGTTTGCGTCTCAAGAGTGGCGTATCAGCGACGCATTAACACCGCACACGAGGATATTATACCGCTGAGCAATACTCGCCCTCTCTCTCTCTCTCTCTCTCCCTCTTTCTCTCCGAGAGACCTTACCGAGTCTTATAATACAAAAACGTGTATTTTACCTTGGCGCCTTGAGATTCGAGTATATCGTGGTATAAAGCAACCCGTGAAAGGCCGAATTGCTGTGAGTGCACGCGCAAACGAGGATGCAGAAACGAACGACGTTGCACACACGGTGCGAGGAGCTCCGCGCGCGAGAACGGTTTCCGCTCGGTATGCGACGCGTTTAATCGGATTTGCTGACCTTTTGCGATTATCCGCGCGAATAAACCAGCATATACGTACTTAACCGTGCATTGCTGAGACATACTCGAGAGGGCTTCTGAAATGAAAATGCGCGGCGGTGCGAAAACATTCGTATTAAATCTCCAATCGATATTGAAGTTGCCGCAATGGGAAGAGAGACCTCCATGATGGAGTTGTCTCGCAGCATGGACGCAGCCGTTGATTTTTATTCTGGAAACATCGTCTACGATACTCGAACAGTTTCCCGTTCCTTCCGATATTAGTAATCCAACAATGATACCGGAAGTGGACTGTATTCACCATTAAGGCGTTACCCCCACTTGTAGCGCAAAAAAAGGCCATTTTCATGAATTTTTTTAAAGAAAACTACAAAACTTTTTTAATCGATCAATATACCATCTTAAAGAACACATCTTGAAGAACTTTCAGTAATTTTTTTATTGAAAAATATTACATTGCTTAGTGGCAAATGGCCGTCAATGAAATAATGTTTTTATATACACGGTTTGCGGTGACCAACATTGCGGCGAAGTGAATCATCTGAAAAAAAAATGCGGATGAATTTAGTCAAATATAAGTATAAACTAGTCTTTAATCGAAGTATTTTAAAAAATATTCATTTTTCACAAAATGGCGGACAGTCAAAGTTAACGGTTCGATTTTAACGAAAAAAAACGGCCGTTTTTTGGCTATAAAACGGCCATTTTTTTTCGAAACAAAAATCGAACGATTAAAGACTACATTTTTATGTATTAAATAAGCCTGCAAAATTTCAAGAAGATCGGTTCATTAGTGTTCGAGTAATCTTGGTCACCGACTTCAGAAATGCCATTTTGAGAAAAACGCGTTTAAAGTTTCAATTTCAGTTCTTCAATTCACGGATTCTTCTCTTTCAACGCTCATATCTCAGTCAATTTTGTTCGGATCGACTTGAAATTTTCAGGACATATTCTCAGATACTTATACTTCAAAAAAATGCAATAAAAAAAAACGATTTTTTTCAAAATCGCAAGTGGGGGTAACCCCTTAACCCCCAGTTGGCCGGCATTTATGAATGTGCCCAAGTCATACTTTGAAAAAAATGTCCCTAGAAAAATATCCTAATGGACTGGTAGTGTAACTCGACCTTAAGGTGATGCCGCCCGGCACCATCCCGGCTGCCTAGAGGTAAAAAGCATTCATTTCATTAATGATAATCGACGAGGATAAGAATGCTTGTCATAAATACCGGGATTACAATAACTAACGATTTAAGCATAACGAATAACCAAATTATTAAATGAGGCAAAAACTAAAGTAGACGTTTCATGGTTTCTTAACACCTTGTCGCCATGTTCGGAACTATCAATGTTCGCGCCGGGAAGACGTTACCTGAATGTATTTCGTCAAGAATCCGCTAGGAGGCTACAAGCGAAGTGCTTCGCGTAAGCAAGGTACCATGGTGTGAGGACAAAAGTTCGTCCTGTGCGTTGTACCACGTACAGAAGCGCGCTGCTTACAGCGCGCACTTATACTTATGATTTTGCGATATTTGTGACATCCTTTGCACTTGAGGCCTTTTTCGCTCGGATAGTGAATAATGAGCGAGAGTCACCTCTCGAGTGCAAGGGGATAATAAGTATCAGTATACCACCTCCCGAGTAGAAATCCTGCTCCGGCTACAAAAAAACCTGATCAGGCATCCTGATTTTTTTCATGCCTTGATCAGGGTTTTTTTTTATCAAGCCCTGATCGTTTTTGTGACACTTTTTTCCAATTTCGGTCTGACCAGGGGGAAAAATCAAGGCCTGATCAGGGTAAAAAATCAGGACTTGAATACGGTGAAAAGTCAAGGCCTGACATGCAGTCCGAAGAGAAAAGTTCGTTTTTGCTTCGGGAACCACCATCTCACCACATTCTTCATTACACTGTCAAAAAATATTTAATTCACGTAGGATCTATTTAAAACGAATAGGTTTTTTTTACTACGATCTTATTTGTTTCAAATATATTTCTTTAAATATTCAATGGAATATTTCATATATCCAAAATAAATTGAAATACTTAATTTAGAACCGGTGTGCTGGTCTAATGGTTAGCGTGCTTGCCTCTGAAGTCAGCACATCGGGAGGTCGCGGGTTCGAATCACCGTCTCGTAGTTTCGAAGAAAAATAAATACGGGCGTGACGTAGCTCCAGTTCTACACGGGTGTCGCGTACACGGACCGGTACGTGTGTGTCGTCTGTGTATGACTGTAGCCTGCGATTTATTTCTCGACGAAACGCGACTAGCTCCGAGACTGGGAAGCGAACTCGCGACCGGTTGTATCGGTATAGGATTTCCGCAGTTTCCCTATACCCATAGCAGAAAATGTGGTAAATCTGCGGAATCAGGGCTGCAGCTAAAAAATGCGTGGAACGTTTTTTCTAGCGTTTTTTATCATTAAAAAATGATATCCCATGTAATATTATGGTGGAGGAGGCCAAAATTTCCGATCAATTATGGGAAAATTGCTAAACCTATGGGATTTTTAAATCTGCTAAACGAGGGATATCGTGGGCCGTGAAAAAAACGGCGGGACAAAATAACGCATCTGCGAACATTTCACACTTATGTTGGGTTGGGAGCAGGAGGAATTAGGGTAAATCTCAAATTTTAAAATCCCATAGGTTTAGCAATTTTTCAATAATTTACGGGAAATGTTGGCCTCCTCCACCATAATATTACATGGGATATCATTTTTTAATGATAACAAACGCTAGAAAAAAACTCCACGCTTTTTTGAGCAATGTCCGCAAATACGTTATTTTGTCCCCCGTGTTAGTAAATTGCAAAATCCCATAACTTATGGATTTTATGGGAAATTTTGGCCTCCCCCGCCACGATATAACATGGGATATCAGTGATTTTTTAGTGATAACAAGCATTAGAAAGAAAATTTAGAGCGGTTTTGAGCTGTAACCCTAATTCTGCAGATTTATCGAAAATGTCATGGTAGATGCGATACAGAGGGGGAAGTCGGCTGCGGCCGCAAGGTGGGGATCGATTAGGGATGTGAAGTGGAGAAAATGGTAGGGAATGTAAAAAGGGGAAGTAACCCGTACATGGAAGCTACAATAAGCGGAAGCGTTCGCCGTAGCAGAGACAATTAAAAAAAAAAAACATCATTTAGAGTTCTACCACGATGGTTTTGTGTTATAATCCGTCATTTTCGGGCCTTCTGCATGGATTTTTTCGAAGAAAATTGTCTGCATCCACATGGGATTGACCCTAGAACCTACCTGCTCACGCTGCCCTTATGTTACCGAGTGTATGTAACATTTCGGTGGCATAAGAGACCACATCAATTCCTATAATTATTTGTTGTATCACATAACCTATTTAAGGCCATGGCCTTGTGTCGTAGGTCGCTGAATTCGTCTTAAAATCGGTAATAATGTCATCGAAAAAAATACATGGTTCCATTGAAAAAAGTGGAGTTGACCTTGACGTAGCTTCAGCGCCTCCACCGATAAAAAAAAATAGGGTGGTCCAGTATGACGGCCTTCTCGAACACTGAAACTTTTGCCTGAAACATTTTTGGATATGATCAATAGTTTGAGTGCTATTGCTCTGTAATACTTTATGTGCCTCACCCTGTATATATGACTCTGTCCGCCGCTCTTTACCCCCGCCTCGCTGATGTGTGTATTGCGAATGAGACGGACCAATGATTCAATCAAGAAGAAAAATGTTTGTCGCCGGAAAATTCTATTCAATTAATTTTTTTTAATTAAATAGATAAATTTAGTGGATTCAACTAAATTGTCTTTTGAACAGAGAAAACCGAATCACAGATTTATGAGGAATAATGAAAATGTACGCGCTGATGGATATATAGTTCATCTGGTGTTTGAAAAGAGGTTAGGCGCGTGGACGGCGCCAAACTGTATATAGGTCCAGTTAATTGATGATTGATTGAAGCTAGCCAGGTCAGGCGAATTGAATCAAGCCGTAAGTCCACTTGTCTGACCATTGGTCTGAAGGTAGTCTGATCAGACGAATTTATGCAAGCCGTAAGTCCACTTACTTGGCCATCGCCTGAAGCTAGCTGGATCAGGCAACTGGAGGACACAGTACATCCACTTGCCTGACTAACACCTGGCACCAGTTGGATCAGGCAAATTGAGGCATACCTTGAGTAAGGCTTTCCTACTACAACGTGATCAAACCCGAATCAAATTCATGCCAGCCTGGCAATATTTCTACTCGGGCTAATACTCGGGTAGATCGTTCGCTATACTCGAGTATATCACCTAATTTTACTCGGCTAGATCGCCAAAAGCCTTTCAGTACTTGATCGTTGTCTTCTCTAGTTCTTAATCAGGTCCCAATCAGTTCCCGAAAAAGGGAACCGCGGAACGGGGTCTGGCCTAAGACCCGTTACATGGCGAACGTGATCTACGCTGGGCCACCTGACCATGGCCTGATATTATTTAGGGAAGGCAGATCAGGGGCCGGACTTATTCCCGATCCAAATTTCTACACAAGTTCTTTTTCAACACTATGCTTGCCGAAAATAAACAGTTTCCTTGAGTTCAACGATAACTTACGCCGCCTCAAACTTTTATCAACTACTACGAGTGCCCGAAAGTTAGTCGCAGTGGTTATAAACATATAGCATTCATTTGGCCTAATTCGATCGCCGTAGTTGAGTCGAGACTCAAACCGTCAATTGCGTGCTCAATTCGAGCCCACAAACTTCGACTTTTCTCTGGTCCGCTCTTAAAAAGCCATTATTACTCAACTGATTTCAGCATGAGAATGCTGAAACTTGGGGGGAGAAAACTTAAGGGGGGAGATTCCTTTAGGGGAGGAAAAAATTAGTTGATTATCATGATGATTGTAAATGAAGATTTCTTCACCATTTCCGAGACTTACGGTATATTTTATTACTACTTTTGATTGTTCCATGGTAATTTATTAATCTCTAACAATGGGGGCGGTATGGCAGCGCCTTCTGAATTGCATTTTCAAAACTGGTGTGACCGATTCTGATAAAATTTGGTATAAATCTTCCTAACTTTATTGTCTAAAACATAATCCTTTATTTTTTCGAAAATCGGAGACAAAAGTATGTTTTATTGCAGAATGTAGCAACTTTTCGGAAAATTCAATCTTAGAAGTTACAATACAATAGTTTAGGAGAGCGCGCCATACCTCTGCTATTTTTGAAGATTAATAAAAAAAAATATCACGTAACAGCCAAAAGTAGTAATAAATCGAACCCTAAGCCTCAAAAATGGCGAAGAAATGTTTCCTTTAAAAAAAAATCATAAAAATAAAAGGTCTGGATTGGCGCATACCATAACAATGGTGGTGACGGATTGTTAGATATCTCAATACTTACGAATTGAATAATGCAAACAAAATGGTAAAACTGGACTTTCGACACGAAGTAATGGATAGTTCACCAAATTTAAGTATTGAATAATCCAATAAAATAGTACAAGTGGACCGTCGGTTCAACAAGCCCGTATCAATAATATAGGGTAGACTACACTTGGTAGCTGCATATAGATGGCCCTATTGTGATTTGGCAATATAAAGTAAGAATTTTTGATCGAAGTTTTTCTCCGAATTACTCTGTTGATATTTTCAATGTAGAGTATTGAGTTTTTTCCATGCTGATCAATGGGACCTTCAATGTTGCAAGATCGTCATTGGCATTGGTGTAAGATAGTTAGCTTCGACACCGTGAATTATTTTCGACTAAAAAGGGCGATGGGTACGGTTGAAAACATTTTTTTTGTGGTTAGGGTTGTAACATTATATCATTCTCTTATTTGATCTTTTAGATGCCGAAAGACTAAAGCAAACACCAAGAAGAAGATCAACGTTTCACTCGAATCACAGAAAAAGTGGAGTGTGCTGTCTCGTTTGTGCAGTATCTTATGTAGGGAGCCATTCAAGAGAAAAATGGATACAATACAGAAACTGCTAAGTTCAGGTTCACGAAAAATACACAGACGGTAGTCTAAACCGCGAATACCATAACTGTTAGTCGGATTGAGCCTTCCTGTTAGCCAGTCCAACAAATTTTAATTCCAAAAGTGTTTATTTTTTCTTTGAGCCGTAAAGATGCTGTCAGTTCTATATTATATTTTATTTCTTAATCTTTTTTAACAGTGGCGCTTTGTTTCATATTAATAACTTTTCATTGTCATAAAAAAGTTTTATTTCATCTAAAAGTCGGTTTAGTTGCCACGTTGGATTTGTTTATGGTTAGGAGAGAGCCTAAATGTTGTGTTAGCTAGTAGGTTATTGTTTACTTATATTTAAACATTAAAAGAGTGTGCTATTCCAGCCATAAAATGATTACAGGCTTTTTGTATTTTATACTTGTAATAAAACTATATTGAAAAAATTTGCCTTCGACTCTTTGTGCCTGTTACAACCGACCCCCGTACCAGGGTCTGTTGTAACAGAAGCAGACTTGTTTCGAAATTAATCTTGTTGGCTAATTATTGCCCGTGCCATTTAGCCTACTCATTTGAAGATAGATAACCACCCTTTCATTTGTGTATTTCCTTCAAAGCCTTCAAAGCCTGGTCATTTAATGGCGACACAACGGGCCATAGAAGCAGAATCATTACAATCGTACCCAATCTACCTTTTGATGAATCGTAGATTAGGGAGCGTTCAGGGAGGCGATAATTTGTGGTAATACGTAATGTTGAATAAGGCTGGGACTATTTTGGAACTATTCTAAATGGCGAATGCCTACATATATGGTATATAAGATTGCAAGTGCATTTTCTCGAACCATCAAAATGTAGTAGAACGATCGTCATGAACGTCCCAGACATTGAATAACTCTTCACGCCCTGAAAGCATAAACATTACAGCGATGCAATGAGTAAAAAATAGACGGTCCTCATTTTTTCCTGCGTCATCAGCCGGTATTTCTGTATCACAGTTATATATTCACCAATAGTGTTCTCTCTTGCAGCGCACTTCGATATGTCATCGCGCAGTCGACGTATTAATGGACGCGACAAATATCGCAAATTTTTTGTTTTTTCTGCTAGCATTTTCGTCGCGTCCTCTCCCCCCCCCCCCTCGCTGTCACACTCTCTCTCGGTCTTCGTCATGTTACTTTGTGCATGGGATGAAAAAACGGGACGATAAGCGTTACGCAGAGAGAATGTGCACAGGTGAGCCCATATGTCGGGCAAACATCGACGCGTGTTGCACTCCTCGTAAGTGCATGCACGATGCACTTTTCTTCCGTGTATGCTTTGCTTTCGAAGGTGGTCACAAGCCGGGATTGTTTTTTTTTCTTTCTAATGTTACAACTGACGCGTATACGAGTCTCGTGTGAAGTCCGCGCTGTTGAAAGTCTACGCACGACGGGTACTTCGATGATGAACAGGTTCAATAAACATTTGCGCATGCCAGAGCAAACGTTCATCGCGTTAGTTCACGGACTGGAAACGCGTCACGTTTTTTTCTCATTGGAAGGAATTGTCGCACGTATTGTCATCGCCTGCTCGAACCGCAATATCTTCCTCTGGAACGCGTGGGTGAAGGGGTGCACTTTCCTTTCCCTCTTCTTCCAGAATCCTCGAAACTTCGATGCTGACAAGGAACATCGCTTAAGGCCTTAGGCCACAGTAACGGGTATAAAATCATGTGCGAATTTAACAATTTGTTTTTCACATGAGAAAGTGATTCACTCATCAAATTAATTACACATTTATTTAGTATGAATATCAAGTTGATAGAATTTTTTTTTTCGATGTACGAAATGACCGACTACTCGAAACTTCTCGAAACAGCTTTTTTCCAATTGGCGTGACAAATGACTTCAACAATTTTCACTCCATTTACTTCAAATTTAAAAGTTATGTTTCTAATTGCATTTCGCAGAGAAGTATGTACGGAATTTCTGATTAATCGAACACTCTTCACGTTACGAGCAGCTTATGAGCAGTTATACCGAAATTTTTCACTGAAAGTTAATTTCTTAAGCTCAAATACCTATACCTTTGGAATAAAACAATATTATTTATATTCTGTACGTACTTCTCTACTTTTCTTCTCGTACTTTTTTGTGCTAGGTATAACATTTTGGATGCTAAATGTCACGCCGCGGAGCGTCTAAAGAAAAAACAAAAGGAAATATTGGTAGTCGACCATTTTGTACATCGAAAAAAAATATATACATTTCCTGACAGCTTGATATTCATACTAAATAGATGTGTAATTAATTTTATGAGTGAATCACTTTTTCATACGAAAAACATTGTTGAATTCGCACATGATTTTATACCCGTTACTGTGGCCTAAGGCCTGAAGAGTCTGCCTTCGATTTTGTTGAAACTCATGTATGTGATAAAGCATTGAAAACTATTATACGAGTATTTTTTATCGGCGGAAAAATGGGATTAAGGGGAAGGCTACCACTCAAAAAGACTTGTCGCCCCATATTTTTTTTTTTAATTCTTCTACAGCAGATTTTTCATTGCTTTGCATGAATAGAATTTTGATTTTTGTTTCAATCAGATCGGCGAATCGCTTGTGGGTGAAACGGCAAAGTCACCCCTTAACACAACGTCATATTAAAGGGTGATTTCCCCCCTTTAAATTGTTTTTCCGCCGATAATAAAAATTCCTGTCTAATGGTTTTCCATACTTACAAGGAACATCCTTCAGGTGTCCGCCTCCGATTTTGTTGAAACTCATATATGTGATAGAGCATCAAAAATTTTGAGACACGTATTTTTTTTTATCGGCGGAAAAACGGTTTTAAGGGGTGAAACGCACCCTCGAAAATGGGGATGTTTTTCGTTTTTCGTCGATAACGTTTTAACGGTATGAGATATAAAAAAAATTCAAATTGCAACAATGTTTATTTTTTCGTGTACTATACACTGGAGATGAGAACGATACCATTATCGACGAAAAACGAAAAACACCCCTATTTTCGAGGGCGCGTTTCACCCCTTAAAACCGTTTTTCCGCCGATAAAAAAAAATACGTGTCTCAATATTTTTGATGCTCTATCACATATATGAGTTTCAACAAAATCGGAGGCGGACACCTGAGGGATGTTCCTTGTTAATCACATATGTGAGTTTCAACAAAATCGAAGACGGAGACTACACTCTTACCTGACATACTTATATTTGGCTACCCGGATCAGACTTTATCCATCTGCCTTAACAAGCCTTCGGTCGTTTTTTATTATTGAAAAAAGATTCCGGCATACACTATGAACATTTCTCTATATGCCTGCATAATTAGAATTCGGAAAGTATAAAATTCAATTGTTGTAAAAAATGATTGAAAAATTTCAATTTTGTGAGAGGGAGCATTTTATTTCAAACCCGTCCATATCAGAATGGCCCAGTGAGTCATCGGAGGGTTAAGTGATGTTCCTTTCGAACTTTTCATACCGCCTTACTGATTTTTTACCACAGCGATACATAGTGTGGAAAATTGTTATTTTCTCGTACCAATGGCAGCTCGTAAAGATTGTTTCTCCGTAAATAAAAAATGCGTAAATAAAAAATGCGAAAATGTGAGTTAGAACAGCGGCCGGACTCTGTTCACCAACGTAGGCTCGGTGTCCAATAAACGCGGGGATGATAACATCGGACAAACGTTACACCCAACCGTCGGCCCTAAGTTGATTTCGGCATCGATCCTACGTCGATTGTAGGATCGGCCTTACGTTGCATTGCAGCATTGGCCCTACGTCGCTGATTGCAGCATCGGCACTACGTTTAAGGGGTCTTCTCACTTTAGATGCTAAAAACGGGTATTTTCATGATTTTTTTTTATAGCTTTATATTATAGGTATTGATATGAAAGTTGTTACACTTCATAAATACATTTTCGAAATACATAAACAAATGTTATGTATTTATGTAACCCGCATAAACTTTGAACGCGTTTTCCTCGAAACAACGTTTTTCGACGGCTTGTTGATAAAATCTTCGAAACTACTGATCCGATCCTTATGAAACTTTAACCACATATTCTTTACAAATAAAGCTATAGCACATATCAAGGATTTAAAAAATGTTTATATTTACTTTTTTTGCCAAAAACGATGAAAAAACACTTTTTTGTTCTTTCGGAAAATGCCCGCCATTTTGTTATTTTTGCATATACTAAAAATCATATGATATGCGCTATAGCCATTAACATACAGAATCTAAAACCGTTTGATTTTTTATTCCGAATGATCCATCTCCGAGATTTCATCAACAGCGCAGACCTGCAATCTTTTAGGACATTTTTTAACTACCATTTCGTCTATAAATAGTGACTTAAATAATTGAAAAAATTATTTTTATGTATTTCGAAGGTGTATTTATTAAGTGTAACAACTTTTATATTACTATCTATAATATCAAGTTATTTAAAAGAAGCATGAAAATAGCCTTCTTTTTAGTGTCTAAAGTGCAAAGACCCATTAATATGACATGGGTCCTGGGTCTCCCGTAAAAGAAATTAGGAGGGCAGCCATAAAAAAAATCAGGGCCCATGAGGGTTTGAATACGAATTCCCTACTAGGGCTTTCCACAACACAATCAGACTAGGCCCCGACAAGAAAATAACAGGGTTGGGTAATTTATTCAAAAAAGATCGTAGCGAGGAAAATGATAAAGGGCCCAGACGGGATTCATCGGGGCAGTAGTTGATACAGGGCATACAATATATTTGCAAAGTTATTGTTAAGTATTTCTAATTTTTAGACTTACTTCCATAGATGTGATATATTTAAAGTTTAAACATAAAATAAACATAAAATAAACATAAAAATAAACATACACGTGGAATTTTACTATAAATAATTTGTATGCTATAAACATTCAGAGTGTTTGGAAAATAAATTTCGCAATACGAAAAAATAGTTAAAAAAAAAAGAATTCATGCCTGCAGGAATGACAGCACATATGTACGTACAGCACCGTTTGGTTGCTTCGACATTTTTAATTGAATTAATTTCCGTTCAAGGCTCGTGACGGGATAAACAACATCCACCGAATTTTTTGAGATCATTCGCCATCCGTAAACTTAGGATCAAAGTAGTTTATGCCGAGTGAATTTCTACACGGGTTTAGATGACTTTCTTGGGTACATGAATAAAATTGTTTTTCCCCACACTTTTGCTTCAATGTACAAACATTCTTCAGACTCGTTACGTCCGAAAATTTTGTTAATCTCCGCGACGTATCCATTATGCAAAAGCACAACGTTATCTGGCGCTCTCGTACCAATAAATGTGGAATGATTAAAAACAAATTGTTTTACAATCACTTCTCCATTTTCGAGATACTTCTGATCAATCTCGCTTGATATGTATCCACTAATAAAGCTGATAATTATAGGGAAGTAATAGGGTTGCTTCATGGCTTTGATCGGGTTCTGTTGAGGCAACAGTCGGGCCCTGATTCATAAGTCTCTTTAGGCCCTCGTCGACAAAGTGTAACCGGCCTCCTAGGGACCTGGTTGGGTGCCATGTTAGGACCCTTGCAGAGTGAGGGAAAAATAATCGGAGTCTAGTCAAAGCCCTGGCTGAATTATTTCACGGGTTCCAACGTATTTTATCGGACATTATCTGCGGTGTGGAAATTCTTTTGACTTGTTTATCTTCCATGCAAGTTACTTGAACTGATTCGTAATCTACCGTTGAGTCCGGGCTATAACTTCCACTTTGAAGATATTGAGCCAGTTGGATATCACGTCCACTTTGGTACAAACTAGCTGCAATCGCATCTCCAGTTTCCGAAACATAACTGTCAGAGGTTTAGTGAGGCTCTAAAGTGTTAAGTTTGCCTTCCACATTATTGAGACAACGAAACTTTTTTACACGACTATACGATGACTTTTTTTTATCCGCCATTATTTCCAGTTGAGTACCAATGGTTTACCGACAACATACTGCTGTTTTACGTCCAAGCATCGGCCGAACTCGGCAGCTGCAAGCGGTAGCTAACTGCGGCCGGGCGGTGCTTAACCAGAGTCGGCTGAAACATGGTAGCCAGTGTTGCGCAAACTACCGAGCTTAACGTCAACGCGACGATGGAACGAGAGTTTCAACAACTCTGGGCCATAGTCGCGATCTCATCGCCGGCTGCTAATTCGACTCCGCCTTACCGCCAAGCGTTGTCTGTGCTCTGGGTCTGCAACCGGTGCCCAACTACACCCGGACGATGATTAACCAGTGTAGGATGAAACGTGGTGGCCAGCATTGCGCTAACTACCGAGCCTAACGTCGACGCGATGATCGAACGAGAGTTTCGATGACTCTGAAGCATATGGCCGTATTCATAGTCTCTCCTTATCTCAAGGATAAAGGACGCCTTGATGAAGGCTTCCTTGAATCTCAGAGGCGTCCTTGTTTCATAGTCGCAACTCGACTCTCCCTTCCAGAAGGAAGACATATTTAGGGATATGTGATTACTTATGCTGGTAAAATTGCTGATAGAAGTGCCACTCGGCTATATTTGAAACTAACTCAAACCGCTTGGCTCTCGATTGTATAGCCTCGAGTGTATAACCTCAAAGTTCAAAATTAAAAATTGAGTTGCGACGAGTGCAATTATGGATAAAGGAAAGAATGTTCATTATACAGAGCGCGAAAGGCTGTTATTAGCTCAGCTTTTTTTTTAAACTCCGTTCACTGCGATACGTTTTGAAACTTTTTACGTGCTCCACTTTTAACTATTTTTGAGGTTAACATGCAGACTGGTCTGTGATACAGGTAAAAACTGCATAGACGCCAAGCGCAATCGCAAGCGTTAGTCATATGAAACGAAACAGCCAATCACAGCGCCGAAGGTTTCCTCAAGGAAGCTCGAGACCTGCCTTGAAATAAGGAGGCCAATAAGGCTCCTTGTTCTGTCAAGGAAGGTGTATGAAACGGGAAATGAGGAACAAGGAATCCTTGTTCCTCAAGGAAGGACTATGAATACGGGTAATAGTCGCGTTCCGATCGTTGACTGCCGACTCATTTCGTCAACGCTCGGTCGTCATAGATCGACGATCGATGGCAGCCGACGAGCTGCCTTAAGGATGTTGCGTCCCAAATCGCAAATGATAATAAAATTCTGAAAATTTGGTACGTTTTTGTATGAAGTATTTCAGAGGTGGTGTAAAAATTTCACGACAATTAGGAAGCTCGTTATTGAACAATTAACATTCACAAATTCAATGTTGTCTTGTGGAAACTGATGTAACTTTGCAATAAGTTTTTTTTTGACCGCTCAATTTTGTAATATCTACAATATACTGAAAGCAACGGAAACAAAGCAAAGTTTATTGATACATTTTTTTTCTATTTCTTTTAAAAATTGTTCTTAACAAAATGTTAATTTTTTAATAACGAGCTTCCCAATCGTCGTGAAATTTTAACACGACCTCTTAAATACTTCATACAAAAACATACTAAATTTTTAGAATTTTCTTATCATTTTTTATTTCAACCCTTAAGGACGTTGAAGTAATGATGATAGAATTCTGAAAATTTGGTATGTTTTTACATGAAGTATTCAGGAGGTCGTGTAAACATTTCATGACGATTAAGAAGCTATTTATTTAACAATTAACATTAACATGTTTCATAGGGACTCAACATCCTTAATACAGCGAAGCGTCGGCCGTACTTCAAACGTTGACTACCCGCACATGGGGACTTATATAGGGAGAATTATGCTTAAATTTGAAGCACACGTTGGTTAATGATAAATCGTGTGAATGCTCGAAAGACACGACTTCTTTTCTAAACATCGCAACATAATCAAATTCCATCGAGTTTGCGATCACTCGAAGATCCAGTATTTTAGCGTGCTACGAATTCCGCGGGAGGATTTGTTTTCAGCTCTTTCTCTACGTTTGAAATGAAAAAAAAAACATTATAATCCGAGTCTAAAAAATTCCATTCATGCACTCGCTGCATTATAGCAATTCGAACTCTTTTTGAGAACTTAATATGCGCATTAACTTTCCATCAATGTTTTTGGCTCAGCGTGGAAGGGTTTTTCATATTCCTCCTGGCATTGGCACACCCCCTTCGATCTTTTGCTTTTTCTCTCTCAAAAGCGGGAACGACAGATCATTATTTCATATTCAAATCACCCGGTTTCCAATCAGTGAAATAAGAATGCAATCGTTTTGTTCGTGGCGCGAACGGCAGTGGGAGGAGAGAGAGAGAAAGAGGCAGACTGGTGGCTAGTCGGCTCCGTCCGACGATTCCTCTCTTTCTCTATCTCGCTACCCAGCTGCTGTTTCGCTTCTGCTTTTGCACACACGATGCAAAACCAAGACGGCAACGAAGAATGAATTATGACGTTACGACGAGAGCGAGCAGCGCTAGCATACGTGTACTTATGAGAATACACAGCGTGTCGATCCGTTTTTTGTTCAATTTTATTTTGATTTTTTACACTCAGACTTCTTTATTATTGTTTTCTGCGCGTCGACGCCACGCCGACTAAAAAGATATCTGATCGTAGCCCAAGAACGAACTCGTATGGTTCGCCGTTTAGTCTTTTCGATTTCCAGCCTCTTATTTTATATTCTTTTCGGCGAAAAGACCCAACTTGTATAATAACTCGAAACGAGATTTCGTTTCTCGAGAAAACTTTTTTCTTTTAGGAAGAAGAGAGAAAAAAGCATGGTAGGCTTCTCGCCCTCTTGTGGGCGGATCAAATACCTCGTAAATTAGAATTTCGGAGGTCTGAACCCGTGAGTTTTCAATGTTTTGGTACTGGAACCTTCTTCTCAGCATTTCGCAGCAGGTCACATTTTTCCGAGAGAATTTGATTTTCTTTTCTCACGGCTTTGAGCTATGAGATTATATGCATATATATATATATATATATATATATATATATATATATATATATATATATATATATATATATATATATATATATGTGTGTGTGTGTGTGTGTGTGTGTGTGTGTGTGTGTGTGTGTGTGTGTGTGTGTGTGTGTGTGTGTGTGTGCGTGTGTGTGTGTGCGCGCGCGCGTGTGTATATGTGTGTGTAAATATTTAAAGGAACAGTGATGTTGAACGATCTCCAACGTGAATAATTAATTTGCGAGGATGTCTATAAAGGTCATCAGAAAGTTAAGGAAATTCGATAGCGTATCTCACTCATTGTTGAGCAGAGAACAGTACATTATTAATTCGTATATCAAGCTCGTAATATTCTCGTCGAGTCTTTCACCCACGGCCGTATATCAATACCGTTAATAATTCTGTCCTCGCGTATATTAATAACGTTACGCTAACCTCCCAGGTAGGATTTTAAAGTCGCGCCTACGTTGGCGCAACGACGCTTGCCGGCGTTAGGACGTCGGCCCGACTCTGTTCGCCAACGTCGTTTAGGGGTCCAATAAACGTCCAAATGATAACGTCGGCCCGACGATCCTCCCAAACGTTGCGCCACAATATTTAATCGATGTTGGCCCTTCGTCGATTGCAACGTCGGCCCTAAGCCGATTGTTGCGTCGGCCCTATATTCAGTCATACAACTTCATAAATATATTCAGTCTTACAACTTCATAAATATATTCAGTCTTACAACGTTATTAATATATTCAGTCCTACAACGTTATAAACGCTAGAATGGTAACAAAAATGTGAAGAAGGCCCAAAGGAATTATCAATCGTGTCTGCTCCCCAAACATACACGGAGAGAATTTTTAAGTATTTTTTACGGTGAAATCTCCCTCAAAATTACATTAAAAATTTGAAACCGGTGACAAATGTGCACATAGTCAAATATTGACACTAGCTTTTAATATTTTGCTTTCATTCATGTAAAAATTTAAGCAAGTAGCATAATTTTTTACATTTCTTTCAGTAAAAATTCTGACACATTCTCGCGTAGAATTTTAACAATGGGCTGCCTCAAAACTTCCAAGTTTCTACAGTAAAAATAACCTGGACAAACTTGAAATTTCTAAAATCCCTAGCGAAAAATGAATTCCCTATGATTAAATAAATACTCTATATACTGTATTTCTGAACATTTGTGTTCTTGATTGCTACTTATTTTAGCATATCATCTTTCCGTACCATTGTAGACGTCCTTTATCGAAGTTTCTTTTCACGTTTCTTTGTTTTCTTGCGTACAACTGCGTAGAACACGTTAGACTGCACGAGACCACGAGGCTTTCTTGGCCCATGTTTTGTACTGTAATGCGCATGCGCGGTACCGCTGTTGCTAAGCAACGCGGGTCGGCGTCGTTCGTACTCGTCATACTGCGTCATACATAAGCCCACTCTCACAGCTTGCATTCACGTATACGCACGCTCGCACACAGAGCTCACGCGCACGGTCAGGCGATGTAGCCCTAACTGATTTTACTATAAAGAACGTAAAATTCCGGTGGACGCACGGAAAATTTCGGCTTCCTTTTTTAAATTTTTATGGAAAACACGAAAATTTCTCAATGTTCCACTGAAAAATTTCATTCATATTAGCACTTTTTGAACTTATTGTCGTAATCTTTACGTTTCATGAAATTTTACTATTAATTTCAGTAAACATTCTGGAAAATATTTTAAATTTCTGTTACGCAAAAGTAAATTTTGATTCATTTCCATGAAAATTTATAATTTATTTCCTAAAAACCTGAAGAATTGCACATTTGTCACCGAGTTACTGTGATTTCGCAGTAAAAATTACTTAAAAATTCTCTCCGTGTAGCTGTTAGAAGTTGATTGGTGGGCAGAAGCGTTAACTTCGTTTTCCTCTTTATGGAGACGACGAAACTTTTTTACGCGATTATACGAAGACCTATTTTTATCCGCCATTGGTTAAATTAATTCCACTGTGGAATATCCACACCGTTTAGGTTGCGCGCTACACAATACTGTTCAGGCAAGCTCAAAAGAAAATGCGAACGGTGGAGGTCGGGTACCAACGGTCTACTGGACTTTGTTTACGGTCAAGCATCGGTCGAGCTCTAGGTCTACAAAAAATGGTCACCTACACCCGTGCGACGATTACCCAGTGTCGGATTAAACGTGGTAGCCAACGTTGCGCGAAGTACTGATCGTAACGTCGGCGCGACGTTCGAACAACACTTTCTCCAACTCTAAGCCATAGTCGCGTCCCGACCGTCGGCTGTTTATTCGATGCCGTCTTACTGCCAAGGGTTGGCTGTATTCTGGGTCTGCACACATGGCCAACTACACCCGGGCGACGACTAGCCAGCGTCGGATGAACCGTGGTGACCAGCGTTGCGCCAACTATCAAGCGTACCGTCGGAGCGACGATCGAATAACGGTTTCGGCAACTCTGCGCCATAGTCGCCTTTCGATCGTCGACTGCCGAGCCATCGCCGCCTGATAGCCAACCATGGCTAGTACGTTTCGCCAACGCTGGCTCATCATAGGCCGTCGACCGTTGGCAGCCGACGTGTTGCCACGATACAGCCAAACGTCGGCCGTACTCGGAACGTCGTAGACCCGCACATGGGCTTATTCACTTCGTGAATACACCTGTGCTTGTTACGTGAGTGGCCACTACAAAAAGGCATTCGTGTAAATGAGAAGCAATTCATTCAAAATTTCTCATTGAATCTATATCTCGAAAAAGCTTTTCTTCGCTCTCTCATTGGACCGATCTTATCAGCTCGTCGACGCACAAGTATATTTTCATGCGACAAATGTCCTACGAATACACGCTGTGACGAGCAGCAGAATTTTAACGAAAGTGGAAGAGAAAGAAAATTTAAAGAAAAATGTAAAATAAGCAGTGTGGTCTGAGCCAATACTAGGATGGGCGACCGCTTCGTCGCGCACGGTATGGACGACAGCATTGTGATATATTTTTAAAAAATAGAAAAGCGACGTGTCAACGTACCTGTCCGCAAGCTATGGCTTACTTCGTTGGGAGAAACGTAGAATTATTTTCAACGAACACAACAAACGTCATGAATAATGGACGGTTTATGGGTGATTATTACTTATTTAAATTTTAGTAACGACTACTCGGCTTTTCAGTAATACGGGCTATCGTGACTTGGCATTCCGGGTACGGCAATGGAAACGCACACTTTTCTACCCCCATGCGGTTCGTTCATAAACATATCTCTAATTAACTTGCAGCCGAAGACGAGAGCCGATTGGAAAAAAAAACTCGTACGAGCGTATAGGCGGTGTCGAATGTCCACGGGTGGCCGAGTCCATAATGTCGTGACGAAGCGCAATATGTTTGCGAAATAATAGTAATGAAAAATGGAACGGAAACTTGTATCCCGCGCAATGTCTGTGCGCTCAATTTATGGACAATTGTGTCACGTACAACGAGTGTAATTAGCGTAGGGCACATGTAGGGCATGGGCAGAAGTTCGAATGTCGTGGACGGGCGGTAGGGGAAGAAATCTTCAGCGTTCTAGAGACAGATACATAGAAAGCTACGTAATCGTAGGAAGTATTGGCAAGAGAAAAACATTATTTCCTTATTTGTAAAACCTCTTGACCTGTACCCTGCTCTTTGATGCTTTCGTAAAAGTCTCGAATATGCATTTAGCTGCAGCGGATTCAAGATTGCTAAGTGTCGAGAGGGCTCCAACTAACGACTTTAGCGTTTTTAATCAGTTCCAATTGGGCCAGTTTGTTTCTCAGCCGCCGATTCGTATGACTACGTACACGCAGATTGGGCTCCTCTCACTTAAAAGCTTGCTTGCAAAAGCCGCAACATAAGATACACGTGCCGAGCAGTGGCAGTTACACGCCGTAAATCAGTACTGGACATCCACGTATGTGGGATACCATTGATATAGTGCCTACGTGCACAGACACACACATATACATACACGAAAGTAAACATATTGCGGCAGGCGTATTCATATATGTGTGTGTGTATGTGTGCATGGATAGATATGCACATATGAATATGCCTGCCGCGTAATAATCTTACATCTTAAGTATAAACGTTTCTCTACCTGATCATCGACCAAGCCAATATGGTCGGGCAAGGTGCACTTAATACGCCTTTTATATAATATATTAAGATGACGATAGATATGATATACTGGAAATTATTGATTTATTTGATAATACGATACGTAATTAATTGAAAATCTATAGCTGCACCTCGGCACCGCTTGATTTACAGGCTTCCCAGCGTACGGTATATATTAGACGGTTGCATATGAAACCGTCCGCTGGCAGTAGATAGCGTTAGGTACACCACTTTCTCGAATTGAAAGCGGGCAATATACATGCCGATAGGTCCATACAGTCCCCTAAAAGTACCATAGGTTACATTTGTGCGACTCGTTAACATCATCTATTTTAACTGTGACTAGGCTCGAGCGGGTTCTTATGAGCCGCAGGATCTCCTGCGCCATCCACGCTAGCACATAGACGGTGCATGCTAGATACAAGTGGGGCATATGTCAGAAGAACCGAGAGGGGTACGCGGCTCGACCGCTATTGCATTGGTTGCCCGATGGCCCTCGGTTTGAGTATCACGTACGTAACTACTATTTTCGCGCCAAAAGTAAAAAAAACAAACAGATCGCCGTATCTTTTGATCTCCTGTCTATCCTCGTGGTGTTACGGCAGTCAAGTAACTATATTTTGATTTCATAATAGTGTATCCATACGATGACAGAATAAAAAATAATCTAATATTAATAGTATTAGGGTGGCTCGGTCCAATTAGTGAAAAATGGGGAAGGGGTCATTTGAGCCAAAACAAGCAAGCTCTCGTGAGCGTGTATAACTAACATTATAACAGCGTTATAACTAAATGGTCGTCAATTTTGATTACACTCAGGTGTTTAAACCCCAACCTATGAATCTTTCAACGAAAACTATTAATTTTTTTCAGGATGCGAAAGTACAAGAGAAAACCTAAACGACCTATAGTCTTCAAAGATCTAATGAAACGTGCCGCGGAAGAAGTCATCAACGGCAAAAGTATCCAAAAAGCGGCAAGAAAATAAAAAATTAGATAGCACTACGCTTTCTCCTTCTTTTTAATGTTTCTTTTGGGGAAAAAAACTTTTCATCCCACTGGATCGACTAGCCCGGTGGAGTGGCTCAGTTGACCTTAGGTGGGGTCAACTGAGCCATCTGACTTTTGCGATATTCATATAAGCTTTGTCTAGTAAGCAACGTCTTTACTACAGTTTTTGGATGGTGTTCCATAGCCAATTAACAATCTATCTATTTTAAAAGATATTGTTACTTGTCACTTCATTAATTCCGAGCTATACTGCTTAGAACAAAACCACGACCAAGTACACTGCAAAAACAAGTGTGTTATTTTTATGCACTTTACGTGTGCACTTTTAACATGTGTAAAAAAATGACGGTGTAAAAATAACACGGATATATGCGTTCAAACAACACACTCACGTGTGTTATTTTCGTGCACACGGTAAAACTTGTAAAAAGTGTCTGCAGTCATTTACACACTCAAAGTGTGTAGAAACAACACACTGCTTTTTGCAATACTGCATACACATGGGATGCGTCGGAAAAATTAATTCAATGACAACGCTTTCGTCAAAATATGTGTATTTATTGGACATTACTTATACATTATGCTGTGTTGATTGTATTAATTATATTAATTATAAAGTTAATTATATATTTACAGTTTTGATAGTTGTCTTTTCTAAATACATTATGATGATGTAGTATAATGCGAGTAGGCACACGATGAATTTGTTGACCATGAGTTCCGGTATTTTAACCCGTATATTGCGATCTGCTACCACAATTTTTATTACAGAACTTGTGTGTGTATATCGAGATGTTAATTGAATCCGTTAACCGGTTGATTGAAAATCAAATGTGGTCTTGTTAACCGGTCAATCAATAAATGTCAAACCAACTAACGAGTTTCACGTGATGGCGTAACTAAGGTCATTTTTAAAACATATGATTAATAACTCGCAATTAACACACGTAAACTGAGTTGCTTTTTCCCGTGTTATTTTTGCTCGTGTGTCGCTATAAACGTGTATTGTTTAGTTCAATGTGTGTAAATATGCGTCTTGTATGTTGATTCTACACACTTTATGTGTGTTTCAATAAGCGTGTTGTTTATGGACACAGCCAGGCAGGTGTCTAATAATCTAATGCGTAAAAATTGCATATTCGCGTGTGTAATTTCAACGCATTAATTGTGTAATTTTGACTCATTAATTGTGTAATTTTAACGCATTAAGTGTTACCAAATGCATAAGTGCGTAGAATCAATATAGCACCGCGTGTCTCGCCTTTATGTTGTGTTACTTCTATATACGTTGAACACACGTCAAACACGCGTAGTTTTTGCAGTGTGACCGCTCTGCCCTCCCATGGCCTACTAGTTTCGTTCCAAATAGCTCAGATTTGCGGGAAGTTATGCTCCATTATTGGCTGGAAAAGAAATCGCAAGTGTATGGGTATGCGGTTTCGACTCTTCCGAAGTGGTAATTTCTCTATGGACGAGGACCGCGGAAAACCACCCAAAAGACGGGTGCCGTGTATGACGAACTGCTGAACCAGGTGAAAACCATCACTGGGTATCATTATCGACTGCAACTGATGCGTTTCAAGCGAGCTCGGCAAGGAAAGAGGCTAGAGTGGAAGAATCACCATGACAAGTTATTTTGCAGCACGACAACGCCAGGCCACCTGTCGCTCAACCGGTTAAGGAGTACTTGGGAGTGAAAGTCAACCCCACTTGCCATATTGTCCAGACATCGCTCCCTCGGATTATCATTTGCTCTGGTTGGTGCAGCCAGCGCTTACGGCTCGGCACTTCATCTCGTACGAAGGAGTGAAAATGCGGAAAGAAGATGACTGAATTGCCTCTGAAGAATTCTTCTTGCATCAAGTCCAAAAAATAGACCAATGTTGTCCACTCCAATGGGCAATACTTTGAATAAACCAGTTCGTCGATTTACCACCGAACCTCTATTATTTCTTTTACATAAAAAAAAGGGCGATTTCATATGCAAACAGATATGTTCTGAAATATAAGTGCTTACGCTTCTTTCGAATTACTCATTACATCTTCAGTGTCTTAGTAGTGTTGGAGTATCGATGAATGACCAGCAAAATCATTGGAATATCTTGCTTTTATGATGTACCACTTGATTTTTGGGAAGTAACACGAACTATATCTTGGCTAAGTCCTTGCATCACTTTTTTTTAAACCGTGGTCGACAAAGCGACCGTGTCGAACGTTGGTGGAAATTTCATTGGCATTAAAAGTGCTGAGAAGTCCAAACCTTTTATTCTACAATGGCAAGTACATGGATATGGAAGCTACGCGTTCGATATAGCGGGGCTATTCACAAGGCGCGCGCAATGAGAATCCCCTCATTTCTCAACTGCAAGTTTTAACAACTGAGGATTCAGTGGACGAGCTTCTATCCTCGGAAACTGATGAAGTCTTTGAAACCGACTGGTCTATGATACCGTACACCTTCTCGAGATCAAGCTATCCTTAAATATGCAGGGTGGAGCAGCTACAGTGACCACGGTGATTTTTGCACCAGCAAAGTGAAGTATCGAAAGATTTCATGCTGTTTACTTATACTTTTTCCTTGAGAACGCTACACTGAGAGAAACATATGGTGTTTTCAACCATATTTTAACTATTTTTTATATTTCTCTGAGGGAACAATAATATTTCATAGTGATAGTACTGCCAAAAGTATAGTTCTGCTTATTGACATTCTAGCAGTTGCATCAATTATGCAAATATGTTAACCGCAACCACCAATCTTCCAATCATACGTTGATTGTTCAGTGCAATAGAATATAGTAGGTTTCCATAAAATGCATATTCCTCGACCCTATCAAAAATAAACTCCCCAAGATCCTACTAGTGAACAGGACTGAAATATATATGAGGTATTCCACGTGAATCCGGTGCACTATTAGCCTGACCCCCGCCAGTTCGATAATTTTTAAAAATCTGATTCCATTGACTCTAAACGTTACGCTGATTTTTTTTTTACATTTTTCGAAACAACCCTTGGTCAAAAAAAATTCCGAAAAAACGCCCCGATTTAAAAATCTGAAAAAAATCCCCAAAATGCGTGATTATATGTAAAAATGTTCAAGCTATCACCCGCAGTGGAAGTATGATTTTTTCGTCAGCAGTCAAAAAGTTCTGGTATTAATTTCAATTGAAGTCGTCTTCAGGACAGAAAAAATCATACTTCCACTGCGGGTGATAGCTTGAAAATTTTTACATATAATCACGCATTTTTGGGAATTTTTTCAAATTTTTAAATCGGGGCGTTTTTTTGGACGTTTTTTTTTACTAATGGTTGTTTCTTAAAATGTAAAGAAAAAATCAGGGTGTCTTTTAGAGTCAATGGAACCAGATGAAAAAAATTAATTGAATTGGCGGAAGTCAGGGAAAAAGTCCGCTGGATTCGCGTGGAATACCTCATATACATTGATTTAAAACTGCTTGTGATTTGCGACGATGTTTACAGTGATTTGTACCACATTATGGGATACGAGCTGCTATATGCTCAGTAATGTGTGTCCTACAAGAACAGTAAATGAACTGCAAGAAGAAGTGTTGGAGTGGTGTCCTATTTTTGCAATGTAACAAACACACCATGTAACAGTTTGTGAGATTCGCGTAACTCTTACAACCCCCAAGCCATGAATGCTCCAACTGCAAATGATTTACGTTTTCGCTATAAGTAAACATTACCATTTTTCTCGAATGGTAACTTTTCATAAGGTCTTCTAACCATCCATACTCAATAAACGCTAACGTTGAATTTTACAAACTTGAATAGAATATTAAAAGTTAGACCTCAACAAACCCAACGTCCAATATACAACATCAGTATATGTGCGCCGATTTTGTGATAGTAAATTCACCATATCTATATTGTCAAGCCTTTTACGATAGTTTATCATTATTTCGGGGATGATAGATAGTCAAACACGCCACCCGCATCACATGTTTACATATACTTTTCGCTCATAGTTTTGTTAACCATTTTACGATTGCGATGCCAATAAACTAAGGGGCCTACCGTCCCTTTCTCCATGGTCGTTTTGGTAAATACCATGGATTTTTCTCTCAGTATACTGTTCCGAACATGAACATGCGACGTGTATCCCGTATCGGTATACGTTGATAGATGATTTATGAAAAGGACGAGCCCTGATCCTGAGCCTGGATCCTGAGTGTAAAAGAAATCAATGGAAGGGTGAAGGGGGTGAGTAGGAGCGGTGGGAGACTTGTATCTCTTGTCGCTCTGACGAAGGACGGAAATACGAGTCGCAACGTTACAGGGCTAGACAAATGTCGAAGAGCTTGCCGTATCTGTACAACTATATCTACGTATGGCTGATTATACGTATATATAAATGTACGTGGAAAGGATATCTTGGAGCTATTATTTGGGGGATCGAACAGTTCTTGAAGTCAAATGCTCCAAAATCAACTTCACACACACGCACGCGCGCGCACACACACACACACACACACACACACACACACACACACACACACACACTATATTTGTGTATTCGTGCATGTATCCGCGGGAGTGTGTGTATCCGTATACCTAAGAGCGTACGAGGTTCGGTGCTCCGCCCCGGGATCCCAGGCAACATGGCCGCTGAGGGACGGATTGGCGGAGAAACGCTACGAACGCCCGACGTTCTTCGTGACGCCCGCGCTTCACTCAACACGGCCAAAGAGAAGAACGGCGAACAGCAGCAGCAGCGAGAGCGCGGGGGTATTGCGAATTCAAACTCGCGAGGCTTCACCGCGGTTTTCTGCTCCGTTTACCCCGCGCACCACCTTCCTTGTTTTCCCCTTTCGCGTTATGGCACTCCTCTGCCACAGCGTTCAGTCTTTCCCTCTCCCATTCTTGCCTTTTCACTCCCTCTCTCGTTTTCGTTCGTTCGTTCGTTCGTT
>OX632356.1:10291728-10514265 GCA_951751655.1 Ophion costatus | reverse complement strand
TTTTCATCATTAATTAACGGAAACAATATCCAAAGAAACCAATTGCCGACGCGCTTCGGGAGGTTTGATCATAAGCCACACTGAGAAAATAATATATTTCTATGTACCAGGATTTGTTAACTATTAACAAATGGTAAAGTTGGATATGGCAAAATAAATACCTTCTTACAGTTAATAAATCATTTATTTGAGCCTCTGAATTGTCACAAATAAAGATTTAGTAATAGTTAAGAAATGGGTACTTCAATGGAACATACCCGTTCTTAACAACCAGTAGATATACAGTCGGTCTAAACCAATGCTTCGTATTGATACACTATAAATACTTATTTTCTATAACTGAGGCGTTTATTCAATGAGAACAGCGGAAAAGATGTCCTAGATGTAAAGGATAGTTGGGTAAACGATATTTTATATTCGCACAAAACAGAATTCGGGTATAGTTACCAAATTAAGATTTGGACAAAGTCATTCATTGATTGTCGGCAGATGAATGTGCAGTTGAATCGATGTAGCACTATAGTGCTAGTAGGCATTACAAGGAACAACTCTCATAGAAAATGAGAGTTGTTCCTTGCTACTTCTAGAGGACAAATCGTTGTCCAACGATTTGTCCTCTACAAGTAGCAAGTTCGTTAATCAGAGGGCAAAAAAGATGGCAGCATCAATACGTCGTAGAGAAAGGAACGACTCTCATAGAAAATAGGCGGTCGAGCGAGCCCACGGTTGACGTCTTGGCCACCCCTGCTCTAATGCATAATTTAATATTCTATATATATATATATATATATATATATATTTTAGAGAGTTTTCTAAAGATTTGGCAGATCGCACAAAACAAGCAAATCGTTAATTGATGCATCGGCGCAGAGAATACATTCACGTTTTCACGGTCACAAACTGATATCCTCTAAGTAAGTGGACATGCGGTCACACAGTATTCAGTGTACCTCAATCGTATCTTCCTCGCGGCTGTGCACAAAAGACCTTGTGCGACAAAGGCATATGGTAGCGTACAAAGTAAATGGTCTTGCTAAATGTACGATACTTATCTTAAGTACAGATTTGTTAAATATTAACAAATCATTATTTGAGACGAGTCGTCGATTTTTTAACAGTTATTTGCTAACTATTGACATGGCTATATTGGATTTGCCTGAAAATTTTTTAATTATTACCAAATATTCATGTTGTAACAAGTGTACGACTGTTATCTCAAAGAACTACTGGGCCAACATCCTAAATACAGATTCATTAGTGGTTAATAAATCCTTATTTGTGTTAAATAGAGAAGTTGTCGCGTCAACTGTGTGACTCTTGGCTCGAATGCCGCCGAAATAGTCGTTTCGAATGAAGATCAGTTAATTGTTGTGACATGTTCATTTGCATTGAACCCAGGATAGCCGTGGCAACTATACGCTAACGGCCCCAAATCTAAATATATTAATTGTGAACAACTCTCTACTCCTTTGAACTATATTATTATATCACAACTTCAACTCGTTATTCGATTGCCATAAACATCTACCGAGTTAAGAGAGATAAAAGTGATCAAATAAATCATTCTTTTCAAAAAAATACTATGGCTGTAAAATTTTGTCACGAGAACACCAATATTTATTAACGACTAACGAATTATGTAACAGTTGATGAATATTTGAATAAAACTAGCAACTAAATGTATTTCTTTACTATAAATAAACTGTTTTCTCAGTGCACGATCCGAGATTTGAAAAAATAAAAATATATGTTTTTGTCTAATCTATAGTGAATCTTTGCGAATTTTTGGAATTTTTTTACCACAAAATACCAGAGATAATAAATAGTTTAATGTGTGTAATTTTACGTGCGCTTAGATGGGCAAGACGTTCGCGCTACGGGTGATGTAATTTTTTTCGCTATTTAGCACCAATATAAACCATTTCCAACAGATTCTAACAGATTAACGCGAACTAAACTTTTGTTAACACGCAGAAGAAAAAAAAACCTTTTTGCCCATCGTAAACCATATATATTCAATATTAAACCATGAAGGTTTGATAAAAGATTAAGAAACTTGACTGGCGAATGAAGAGCATTGCTGCCAATCTCAATGTCAGCGGAGTTGCGGTACTTTGCCACACTTAATATTGATTAATGGTAATAATGAATAATCTCGTGGCATCAATATAAATAGGCATCATGATAAATGACTCAAAATTTCATTCTGAGTTGTATGAAACACTCACTGACGCAGTTTTTTCATAATCATCGATAATGCTATACTTTTTCACATTGGTAGTAACCACAAAGTTTTTCTTATTCACGTAATAAAAAAAATGAATCTGCATGAATTCGTTCTTTAATTACAGTCGAGCCTCGAATACATATGGGGCTGAACTTGGCATTGTTGGAACGCAACGGAGATTCTTATTAATTTTTTGCTTTCATTATTATCCAAAATTATATTTTGCAGATTCGTTGTAAATTGCCAAATGAGGAGCCTAAAAACTGTTTCCATTATTTTCGTGACTTTAAGGAAGTATGTGCACGAACCTGCTCATTCGAAAGAAATTCAGTCCGTGTAAATAGTCATATATATTTATATTAAAAATTAAATTTTTATTATAAATATATAAATATATTAAATAATGGAAACAAATCAACAATCTTACATCTAACTATAATTATAATAATTGATATTTCATTTCAATAAATATGCTAATAGTTGTAATAGATAATTGAACTTTATAAAGTATTTGACTGTCCGCGAAAACACTGCATGGCTTACCGGCTAAATACAGTAGTAATTAATTCACGAAACCGATGCATTCAGCTCGCACCTTATAGAGAATCCGTGCGGCTCAAACTTCGGAACGGAAATAATAATACTTGGCGATTCGATCGAAGCTATGTGAAAAGCGACAAATAACATGGAAACTGTCGCGATCACGTATGTTCCATGAAAATTATAGGTTACGGGACATTTCAGATATTATCGATTGAATCGACTAATTTTTGCAACCGCTAGCCGCATCTGCCATCTCTCCCTTTACAATATGCACAGTTCACACACACTACAAACACACGCTTACACATACGGTAAACAAACACGAACTTGACATTTATCGGAAGCACTTGAATACAGCGTTGCAAACGGATATTGCCAGAATTATAAAACAGCGGCCTGTGACAACTCAAGTCAAATCTGTTTGCTATTTCAATACTTTATTTTCATAATAAGATACACAGTTATCACATACACTTCTCGAATAACTATTTTCCTTATCATGTTTATTATGATACCCAAATGTATTATATTTTACCTTTTTCAAATTCAATCATTTATAGATTTTCTGTTGATTAGTCAATCCGCTAGTACTACCTTAATCTGCGAAAGGAAATTTTCGAAACAAAACAAAAATAATTTTCGTCGCATTCCAACGTTGCAAACATGGAGACTAGAGTGTAGGAGCCCGAACCCCTATGGCGGAATCGTCGAAAAGTGATGAAAGATCTTGCAGTTCGAAAAATATCCGCAAGCGATACTAGCGCCTGGTACGGAATAGGATAGGTGCGTGAGGACCGGTTTAGCAGTGTTTGTGACATACATACAGTGACTTATTACTGTCAATTACTATATATGTGAGTATTACATATATGTCAGTTAAAAGTATTTATTTAAGTTAAAAGTGTTATTAAGAGTATTTATAAAATCAAAACAGAAAAAGACCATCCAATAAAGGTAAGAACTGAACGTTAACATTATGTTTATGCAATTAATTCGCGCATTAGGGAAAATATTGACAAATATTGACATCGGCATGTGCAACCACATGTTGATTCATTTTGTCAAATAGTTTGTATTTTTTTTATTGCATGCGATCGTCGCCGAATTTAATTATAATTGCCATTAATTTTAAGGCTGTTAGAGATTTCTTTGATACAGCAAACATGTGATGCACGATGCTTGGACAAAAAAACGTTTTTTGCGTTAAATATGCGAATCATTTAATATAAATACCCCTCGCTCCCATTTCGTTATAATGTACGACTTAAAAAAAAAATTTCTTGAAATCCAGTATGCAATATTCACATTATGAGTGTTTAATCGTACATGTCACCGTATAAAAATAAAACATTTACAGTATAGATCACCTCCAAGTAAAAAAATTACTGGAATATTATCATTTCATAATTTAAACAAAAGCATATCAATATTACTCTTTAGTATTACAAGTTGCGCTGCCAATAAAACATAACCTAAGTCTCAAAAATGGTGAAGAAATGTTTCCTTAAGAAAAATCATGAAAAGCAGGACATTTTTTCCTCGCCTGGTATCTCCACCCCCTCAATACCGAAAAATGAAAGGCCCTCGTGTGTGCTTTATCGTTGATGAAAAGGAAACAAAACGACGTGTTCGAATCTGGCCGCGTGTGTATACGTGCAAGTACAACGAATTAGAGACGGGGCGGTTCGCGCGATTGAAGGAGAACTGTCTTATCTCTCCGTTAAGCGGGTTTGTCACCGGAAACTTCGATATCTTTTTTGTTTCTCTCGTTCGGGCGCGAGCGATAACAAAAAGTTTCCTCTCAACGGCCCCCCCCCCCTCTCGATTTATCTCAATCGGTGCCGCGGAGTTACGTTTCTTTTTTTCCGTCCTGTTTTTGTATTTTGCCTTTCACGTCCTTCTCGCTCGAGCTGCACGATTGGTTGGCCAGTTTGTAAAGAAAATGCGCTGTCGTTAATTTACTCGGCGAGCGATAAGAACACGAGCGTGAAAAGTTCGAGGCGGGGTATAGGTCGTTTCGTGATTAGAGTCCACACGATCGTATTACGAGAATTCCCCTTCCCAACTACGAAACAATCTATCTGTATCATGACTATGTACATTGCGCTTCGTTGCTACACTCGCCGTCGCGTCTTAAACTGTAACGAATTTGCGCACGTGTCAAACGCATTGACACCGAGCTTCCACGCTCTTCGAGCGAAACGCTGCAAAAAAAGCGATATTCCTTTCGAAGAATATCAACGCCACGAATGGATGGACAAAAAAGTTTGGGCGAAGGTTACTGCGTCAAAATATTGACGTTCTCGAAGCTGTCGAAGCTTCGCGGTCGAGATTATCGCGCGAATGAGAAACGCCGGTGTTGCAATACGAAGAAGCGCCAACGAGAACGAACAGAGATATTTGGCGAATCGCGTCAACGCGCACGCAATGCGAACGAGCTCTCCCGTGAGCACTGCGCAAAAGTCAATTTTCCTAGCACAAGATTCACGGTGTATATAAGCGCAGGATGGATTCGCAGTTTTGAAAGTAAAAAAACAGCGCGTACAATCGATCTTTAACGAGATAACGGGGCGAAACGCGTTCAACCCTGTTGCTTCCCCTCTGGCCCCTCCGCTCCCGCCGACTCTCGCTGGCAGGCTCTCGAGAAGCGAGAGCATCACTGAGTTTACCGTGATGTCACTCGTGAGTGTATTAGTTTATAACTATATCGACGAGGACCGTGCGAAGCGACGCTGGTGGCAAAAACGCGTACCCGAAAATTTCTACGGATCCTCAGCCTCGACACGGGAGTTCGGCATTTCGTACCGCGGACTCTGGTTGCTACGTTCCTGACTCCCGATAGTTGTTCGCAGGTAGGGGGGGGCGCACGTAAACGGAAATGTGGCTCGGCGGGGAAGGGGATAATGTAAAAAACGTTTCTCCGGGAGCAAGGTGGATACGCGTGTGGGAGAGAGGCAAGACGGTATTCGTATACGTATAGCGTGAGGAGTGGGAGAAGTCTGGGAAGTACCGAACGTTGGGATTCGTCGAACGAGACATCTCGATAGCTCGGGCGGCGGGGGGGGGGGGGATGAGAAGAGTATGCAACACGTTTATGCTCGGACATTGCCTGCGGAGCGAAGGTAGGAGGGATTCGGTTAGTATGCTTCGTCAGAACGCGAGAAACCGAAGAGAGACATGCTTTGTAGTAAAAAAAAAAGGAAGCGACGAAGAGGGGCAGCGGAGGGAGGGGGTGCATGGTGGAAGAGAGAGAAACACGGGGGCGGTGGCTGGATCGCTTCGTGTCCGCCATTACCATCACCATCCCATCGCGATTTCTAGGGCTCCCGGAGCGCCCTCTCCCCTCCCTATCATCGTATCTCCCTCTCGTTCCATCCACCAATTCTATCTCCCGTACGCAGCTTCCCCTGCGTCGAACGTACACACACGCGGGCCAACGCTTCGCCTGCGTATGTGTACGTTCGTCGATGAGCGCGTTTTCTGGCGAGAGAGAAACGTTGCGGGTAACCGGCGCGCTACTCTTTGCTGGTAGTACACCGCCACATTCTGCCTGCCTGCCTGCTGCCATGCCCTAGCACCGCGGGGCCGCAAGCGTCTCTCGGTTCCTTCTTCTCTTCTTCCTTTCGTTTCCCTTCCCCTCTCCTACTATTTGTTTATTACAAAGCAAACGAGAGAAGAAAAAAGAAACACAACGAAACGTACAAACAGTAACGACAAGAAGAAAAAGCAATCGGCCTCTGGTGAGCAAACTCGAGCGCGCGTATCCTACGGTTATTCGGCAAATACGGTCGCGTTAATAGTGCGACTGTCAAAGAGGCTGCGCGGGGATTTCCTCTCACATCCCATCGTTTTCGTCGCGCGCGTATACGAGAAGAAAGAAAAATCACCGTTGCGTCGATAATCTCGTGAATTGCGTGTCCAATATTCGTATACGCGTGTTTGTGTGTGTGTGCGCGCGGATGAAAAGAGCCGCGACAAGTGCACCGGGGATAAGTTTGGTGAAAATAATTGAGGAAAAATTGTAGCCGTTCGAAAAACAACGAATTACGCAAGAGTAGTGGTGCGATAAAGAAATAGAGGGAAAAAAAGATGTTTCTCTTACGCATCGGTTCGAGAGGACGCGTATGGTGAGCGTGTTCGACGAGGGGGAGGGAAAGGCGGGGGGGGGGGGGGGGCGTTGTACATGGGCGGCCGGAGAAGAGCAGCATCAAGAGCAGGCCGAGATACCGTTCGCGTCTATCGTCGACCTGTACCAAGCTCGTTTCACCGGGCCACTCTCATCCGCTAAAACTGACACTTCCCTCACTTTTGTAAATAATACAATCGCGCTTCTTCATCGACCTGCACTCTCTTCCTCCCGACGATATTCCCGTTTCGTCGCTACCAATTACGAATAATTACCAAATCGTCGCCAGAACACATCTCGACGATGAAAAAGTTTCAATCCTCCCACGTTTCGCGACGAAAGACGACCCGCGAAAGTTCACCGAGGACACATAAACGAGCAACGCTATGAAAAGAGAAAACTTTAACGATCTTTACGCGAGTGAAATTGGCCTCGGTGTCTTTGCAGGCTCGAATGTGAAGATCCAAGTGAGCGGGGATAAAAAGAGTAACAAAAGCGTGGTACGCTGTGTACTGAAATCGACGAAAATTTCGGAACGTCGCTTTCGTTTTTTCGCGTGAAAAATTACGGCATCCCTTCGAGACGTGTGCGTGCTTCGTAAAACGAGCCAGTTCTACATATATACATGTATACACGTGTATGCATGCGTATATAAATATACACATATATAGGCGAAAGGTATCTATGTATTTCCTTCTTTCATTCCACTGTATCACATTTTTCGTTTCCCACTATCTCGTCGCTCCTACCTCGAGAACGTACAGCATCTCTCTTTCATCCGACTCCCCCTCCACTCCATCGCGTCGATCGTGCTCGTTCTCCCCCCGCCTCTCTCGCCGACTCCCTCGTCCGCGCGTGCGCGGTCACTCGCGCGGGTGAGGTATCGCGGCACACCGCGTTCACTCACCGATAAACTGTAGTGAAGGAAAAAAAACGATCGTTTGTATTCTCTTTCTCTCTCTCACCCACGCATATGTATTCATATATGTATGCGCATTGACGAGCGGGCACATGTATACGCAACGCCACCTAACGAACACCATCGTTACCACCGTTGTATCCACGACGAATCATCGTAGCTAGCAGGAGGCGGCATTTCGCGAACGGAGAGTATCAGGCGACTCGAAATCTTCGCTGACTTTGTTGCTACATGTTGTACATACGATCTTACGAAGCTTCAAGATCGCTGAGGAACTGTCGAGAAGAGACGAAGAAAAAAAGACTCGTCCGCTTGGCGAGAATAACGCGGGTGAATTAAGTGCATGACTGAGACATCAGCAAGACGAGATAAAAGTTTTTTTTTTAATCGTGATTTCAAAGCCCGCGCGCGCGTTCCTCTCGCGAGGAAGTGGCAAGTGGCGCGGTTCCGTAGAGCCTCGCAAGACTTTCCACACGCTGGATTATACTTTATCCCCCCATAAGTCTCGACGTGATATTTTCTCCGGAGTTTCTTAATCTTCGAGTCTCGAGTCGCTGCGCTCAGTTGGCTCCGGGCTCCTTTGTGCGCGGTGAACACACACACGTGGGTGTAAATATATATTCGCTCCTTGCACCAATTACCGTTCGCGTTAGATACGGGGTGCGATTGGGGCGGTTTTTTTGTCTCCAGCGTTTTTTGTTTTCAAATAGAACGGTCGCTTCGTAAAGCCCCCTCTCCTGCGTGTTTGATGTTCCTGCCGCTCGTCAGTGTCGTGCCCGTCGCCAGGAAAGCGGCAGTCCTTCGAAGAATTGCGCGGTTGGTAAAGAACATCGAATACAGACACGTGACCGCGAACGAAAAATCGTCGTTTCTCGATCTCGCGGATCGGGAGTGTGACGCGAAGAACACGCGGATACAGCGCCATTCGGATGCTCGTTATTGGATCGAAGGAACGCACCGTTTTGTGCGACGACGCCATCGCCGTCGATCCAAGAGAACTCAGATTGAATTTTCTTCGCTACAGCAAGGATGATGTTGATGATGATGATGATGGTGGTGGTGGTGGTGGTGGTGGTGGCGACGGTGGCGACGTTGACGATGATAACGAAGATTCGTAGAGTCATGACATAGGATTTGTAACGAGGAGGTTTTAGTGCCGGAAAACGTCGCGTATGGGAATCGAAGAAATATTTTTTACCTAAATTCACGGAACGACGTGCGTTTGAGACACTCGGCGGGTCGCCAGCGACCGGAAAACAACTGCAACTCATACGGAGGATTGGAGATCTAATATGAGCATGACTCTCGTACGGAATATGTTTAAAGGTACATCTCATTTATTCTATAACTATCTTAACTTCAATCGGCTCTGCTAAATTCTTCATGATCGACTTAACATCGTTGGAACGCAATGCAAAAACACACTTTGAAATTACCTTCATTTCCTTTGATAGATTTTGCCTCCAAAAATGCCTCAACAACTTTTCGAAACGTTTATCGATCCTGAGCGCTAATTTACCAAAAATATCCCGAATAATCTTGAAAATGACGATATTTAAATGTAAAAAAGAACTTTCGGCGCATCCGAACGGTGCAAACGTCAACCCCGTAATTCTTCGCGAATGGAAAAATAATCGCTGCGAATGATTCCATTTTTGTTTTTCATCGCTATTATCTTGCAAACGGGAACGCAAAGTTTCATCGAAATGAAGTTTCGTCGGTATTGTCGACAAAAGTGTCCTCCATTGCTCCCTTTCACGAGGTCGTTTGGTTGCTCGCTGCATCAACACGGCGAGTAACGAGATTATTGGAGAGGCTAAAGTACAGGAAGTCCTGCGAAAAAGGAGCTAAAAAGGGAACGAAGCGTAGAAATTTAAAGAGCCAATTTTTGCCACTCGTGTTTCGCTACGATCGCACGGGTCCTGTCGACGTATAGCGACGAGCTTGTCGACTCGGTGAATCTTTGTTTTGTTTTGTCACGTGCTATAATGCACCAACTATAATCCCGCTACTTCTTTCGTTATGATTTCAAACAAACGAATTCAACCATTTCAAATTTAGTGTTCGAGACGAGAAATTAAATAATGAAGAAAGAAGAAAAAACGCTAAACTTCTTGACCACGGTAAATGCTTACGGTTTTTTCAGTTTCCGCATTTCATGAGAGCCAAATGCTTATTTCGCTTTCATAAAATGAACTATGTGTGGATCGTCATTATTTTCAGTTTATTCTTTCATCTTTATTAAAAGTCTGTGTGACTTTCTTTACATTGAAAATATTGGACATATTTGCTATTTAATATTGAAATTTTAATATAATATATTAATATTAATATTAATATGAAATTTAATATTTAACTATTAAATATTCAAATATTAACAAATATTTGCTTAAAGTAGCAAATATTAGAAATAGCAAAACAAGCAATGAATACAAAAAAGAGAAATAGTAAATATATTTTAAAACTGGTGATTATAAAAAATAGTAACTATAAAATATAAATATTCTTAAGAAACAGTAAATATAAAGTGTACATTTTTTAAAAATAGTAAATATAAAATATAAACATTAAACAAAAATAATAAACATAATTTTTTTCTTCCGCCTTTCACAATTTCATCGTACCCACGCGCGAGCACGCGTGCACACACACACACACACATAGCCACACAAATAGCACGTGAGATCAGTGCGATCGACGCGCCACTTGGTTGGAACCACGGCCGTAGACACAAATCTCGAAAACGACAGTGGTCGGAAACGGTTCGTTTGACAAACGCAAAGTTAGTTCATCTTAAGGAAGTTCATCTGGTACGGAGTTAGTGAAAAAAAAAAAATTATTACGACTAGCGTAGTCCGTTCAATAAGTTTGGCAACGCTGCAACCAAGCGCGACCGCGTATCCTGTACAGCTGCCATGTGCTAGAAATGTTTCACTCGCGTCCATGGTTCATCGTCGATCTCTTTTTCGACCATGGAAGAACATTCAAAAAAGAAAGCGTTTTTCTGGAAAGGCAAACAAAATCAATTTTCGAAAATCACATTTTTTCTCAATCAATCTCGAAATCAATTTTTTATGTGTTATTATTTCGTATCCTTTTTTTTATGACTACAATGATTTTATTTGCGATTGATTTATTTGATTTTATTCTTTAAGCCGATTTAGTCATTACATTTCCAGTCACTTCTGTATAATTTGCTGTAGAGTGTAGTGCACGTTGCGTCGTTCGGAAAGTATTAGTGTTGATTTCAAAAAGCGCGCGGTTGCGACGTTGCCATCATAATATGCGACTGGAGTAATATGGAGGTTAACCTCCAAAAAATCAGCATTTTTCGAGACAAATTAATTTATTCTGAAGTTCACAAGTATCTAATGGATTTTCGAAAGCTGTCCAAACGTTCTTCAGATATTTTTTTATCCGTTATAAAAGTTTCTTTCGAAACTGTTTGTCAATGCCTCCAAATTTCACGCTTATAGACGGGAAAAACACGACATTCCATAAGAGACCATGTTAATTTAGAACATTTTTATTTATTAATTGCTCACAAACAACGTATCCGGAGAGTTTGAAATTTGAACAGGTGACTTTTTAGATACTCATAAGTGAACTTGATTTTTTCTATCAATATTTGTTTGTTAATTCGATCACCAGATGAACTTCCGTAAGGGTGTGTGCAGCGATCGGGAAAAGTAGATGACGCGCATGCGTATTACGATTACTCCAACATCTCATGTGTATATCGGAATATTTTAAGATAGTACTAGCGGATTGACCAGTCAACGGAAAATCTGCAAATTTTCGAATCTGAAAGAAAAGCTAAATATAATACTTTTAGGCATGATAATAATCATGATACGGAAGATAATTATTTGAGAAGTGAATGTGATATCTTTGTGTATTATATTATGAAAAGTGAAGTGTTAAGAAAGCAATCAGATTTGACTTAAGTTGTCTCGCCGGCCGCCATTTCATAATACTCAGGCGTTTACGACAAATGTCAAGCATGTATTTGTTTAACGTGTGTGGAAGGGTGTACAATGTGCATATTATACCTTCGGTCTTACATACGTTGTAACGACAGATATGGATCGATGTAACATTCGGTCGAATCTCGAACGGAATAAAATTGCGTTAAGCTAGTTCGGAAGAAAAACCGGAAGTCAAACTGACATTTTTAGCGATTTTAATTTGTTTCTTTCGAATGTTCAAAACACGTAGAATTTAATCTCACGAAAAAGTATTTTTATTTTGGTACTCATCGAAATGAAAATTTATGATGATTTTTATAAATACTTTTAATCTACATTGGCTATTGAGCACTCGGTTGATCATTATCGACTTTACGAGTGAGTTCGTGCTTTAAGCAGTTGGCAACGCTACGTAACCTCACTTCAGAAGAATTCAAACATCACGTCTCAACGACTCGACAAATGTCAAAACATGGTACGATTACGTGTAAGTGGTCGTTTTGCGAGAAAATCTCGCATTGAGCAAAAAATATTTGCATACGTATAGTTGTACCAGGTGCAGAAGTATGAAACCGGAATTTCCCTATAGATGGTGCTAGCCATCAGTCTACGGACCGTAAGACCGCTTCCGCAGCGCCATCATTTCCCTCTAAAAGCTGACGAAGATTTTCAACACACAACAACCCAACTTTCCCTACACCGGTATATTTCTCTATAACCTTAAACATGTCGAGTTTCGTGCCTACGAACTACGCTTTGCGGACAGCATTGGTTTTCTGTTATCATTTGAAGAAAATAGCTGCAGAATTGCATCGAACGTTTGTCGAAGAATTTTTTGCAGGTGAATTTCGTATTAATCGAAGATTCGAATAAGAAGGTTTGTTTTTTGGGTCAAACGACTAAATTTTACGTGAAGGTATCATTTCCGACAAATTTTTCGGAGGTTACGTTTGAGTGCTTGCGTTTTAGGCCAACTTTCAACATTCACATCTCGCAAATGGCAGGTGGAGTGGCTAACATTTTTTATTTCAACGTGGTTAATGAGATACTCTTTCTCACGAAAAAATAGGAGGTTAAACGTTAATCGATTTTTAAATTGTTCCTTTCGAACCACCTTAACGCGTTACCCCCACTTGTAGTGGAAAAAAGGCCTTTTTCATGAATTTTTTTAAAGAAAACCACAAAACTTTTTTAATCGATCAATATACCATCTTAAAGAACGCATCTTGAAGAACTTTCAGTAATTTTTTTATTGAAAAATATTACATTGTTTAGTGGGAAATGGCCGTCAATGAAATAATGTTTTTATATACACGGTTTGCGGTGACCAACATTGCGGCGAAATGGATGATCTGAAAAAAAAATGCGGATGGATTTAGTCAAATATAAGTATAAACTAGTCTTTAATCGAAGGATTTTAAAAAAATATTCATTTTTCACAAAATGGCGGACAGTCAAAGTTAATGGTTCGATTTTAACGAAAAAAATGGCCGTTTTTTGGCTATACAACGGCAATTTTTTTTCTAAAAAAAAATCGAACGATTCAAGACTACATTTTTATGTATTAAATAAGCCTGCAAAATTTCAAGAAGATCGGTTCATTAGTGTTCGAGTAATCTTGGTCACCGACTTCAGAAATGCCATTTTGAGAAAAACGCGTTTAAAGTTTCAATTTCAGTTCTTCAATTCACGGATTCTTCTCTTTCAATGCCCATATCTCAGTCAATTTTGTTCGGATCGACTTGAAATTTTCAGGACATGTTCTCAGATACTTATACTACAAAAAAATGCAATAAAAAAATCGATTTTTTCAAAATCGCAAGTGGGGGTAACCCCTTAAGGATTTATATGCACCGCAACAGACCAGTGTTGGGCAAAATTTAATTGCCAGGGTAACTGATGATTACCAATTAATTCATTGTTGATCACGACTATAACGATTAACAATTGATTAATTGTAATTGTAAAAACTCACGATTAACAATTGACCCATGGTTAACCGTGATTTTCCACAATTAGAAATCGATCAATTTTCACTCTTTAATATATTTGATTAAAAACTAACCCCATAAAAACTGATTATTGCATAGGGTTCGGAGTGGCGTCAGAACCAATATTTAAGTTTTTGAAATACCTATATGAGTAGCAAAAAAACACTGACATCAATCGTCAATAATGTATCGAATAATCAATAATAATATCTCTTTTACTCGATAAAAGACGTAAAGTTATATAGGTTAATTATTAGATTAATTGTTTGTTTGAACAATTAAAAAAGTTAATTTCGATTGTTTTAATTTCGAGTTGCATTTATCATAGATTAATCCAAGTAAATTCATTTCAACATGCAATCAATAGTGTAATTAATGTCATTTGCAATTACTTTTTTAGTCAATAAATGAAGTGATTGAAAATTTAACTGATTAAGGCCTTAGGCCACAGTCACAGGTATAAAATCATGTGCGAATTTAACAATTTTTTTTTCGTACCAAAAAGTGATTCACTCATAAAATGAATTACCCATCTATTTAGTATGAATATCAAGCTGTTAGAAAAAATATATATATTTTTTTCGATGTGCAAAACGGCCGACTACTAATATTTTCTGTTGTTATCTTTTTTTTGGCCCCCGCGGCGTGACATTTAGCATTCACAATTATTTACGTAGAACAAAAAACAAAAATTCCCGTCAATCTACATGAGAATACCTAGAGAAGTACGTACGGAATTTTAAAAATATTGTCTTATTCAAAAGTTGTGGGTATTTGAACTTAAGAAATTAATTTTCAGTGAAAAATTTCGTTATAACTGCTCGTAAAATGAAAAGTTTTCGATTGATCAGAAATCCCGTACGTACTTCTCTGCGAAATGCAATTAGGAACATAACTTTTAAATTTGAAGTAAATCGAGTGAAAATTGTTGAAGTTATTTGTCACGCCAATTGGAATAAAGCTGTTTCGAGAAGTCGGCCATTTTGTACATCGAAAAAATATATATATATTTTTTCTAACAGGTTGATATTCATACTAAATAGATGTGTAATTAATTTTATGAGTGAACACGATTAAATTCGCACGTGATTTTATACCCGTTACTGTGGCCTAAGTTACTGACGCCCAACACTGCCACAGACTTGCCCTTAGGGGTAGCTTTGACAGCGAAACAAAATGCCAGTTCCAAATTTGCACGACGTTTCTTCAACAGAGCCCGAGCACCGCGAACAATATTATTCAAATCGAGGCTACGTTGCGTATTTTATCATATCCCGGCCTGCACCACTAGTGCCGCAAAGCCGCAAAATAATCCGCGAAAGGTAGGCCCCCCACGCCTGAATGTTGGGCTTCAGCCGTTCATATGTAAAACCGCGCGTGCAATATTTACGTCCCACACGTTTTCTTTCTGACAGCCACGTATGAGGGTCCTATGCGCGCGCCGTGCACGTGTATACACAAATAATTTTCAACACAAAGATGCGTGTGTGGCTTTGAGGCCTCAGTCGCAGGAAGTGGAGACAGAGAGAGCGCGAGAGAACACGCGGATACCTTTCCCCGCAGCTCGCAGTCTCGGCGGAAACAGCAGCGAAACGTTTTCTATTAATATACACTTATGAAACAAAGACAAAGAAAAGGTGTCTCGTTGGGCGCGAGACCGAAATCATATCGCGCAGGAACTCGTGCGGTCAAAGCTCGTCTCAAAGGTCGGCGCACAAACAAGGAGAGAAAAAAGAAAAAATGGTTTCTACGTACTTATAGAAATCGACAGTTTTATACCTATATACAGCGAAGACGATGACGCTCAGCACCTCCAGAGGTCACATCCTCTCCGATAAGAAATCGGGACTTCGTGTAGAGTTATGTTGGAATTCTTCGTAACGCACGCGTAACGGGAAATAAAGATTTATCTATATTCGTTTATCATCGTATTTTCGGTTCTGCAATGGTGGAGAAATCCATCGCTGACTATTAATTTTTCCCATCTGGGGAAACGAAGAGAAAAAATAAAATGGCCAAACTGCAAGGGGGGGGGGGGGGGGGGGCGGTGTGTGAATGTTCAGTGTTCGTTTTTTCTTCACATTTTAGCAGACTCGCGCCCCAGTGACTTGTCGTTCCAATTTTTCTGGAACGGAACATTTCTGAGTGCAGAAAAACTTCTCAGGGACGCTTTTTTTTATGTACATCTGACAGATTCCCCCGATGTACGCATCAAATATGGAAAGCCCCAAAATTACCGTTTTTGTATGGCGAACGAAGGAAATAGAATATCGAAAATTGTGCCTTCCTTCTGATTGGCCGAAGAACAAGGCTATGCAGGAACAAGAACAGGGCGCAATCCTCGATGTTCTTTTTCCTTTGTCGTAATCACAGTTCTTTTTCCTTTGTCGTAATAAAAATATGTAATCACTGGGAAATAACGAGAGCGACGCTCTGCCAGTAGATCATTAACTACTGGCGTCTTTGAGAAATTGTTCAGCCAATAGAATTCTTCCTTTTCAGAAAAATTGGAACGGTAAGCCACTCGGACGCGGGTCCGCAAAAATGTGAAGGACAAGAGGAACCCTGTGAAGATTACCGTTTCTCTTTTTTTTAGAACTAAAATGCTCTTGTAGGCTGACCATTTTGTCTTTTCTTCTCGATTCGCTATACAAAGTACTGGACAAAAAAGTACGCACTGTTGTAATTTCGATATTTGTGCTAATGGGTATATTAAAATGATAAATAGAATGGGCATTCAGCTGTCTAAAGGAAACTTAACTCGTCTGCATCTTTGATTTCGCAAAAATAATGTAAAGAATATTCGAAAACCGTGTAAGATTGAATGAAACCCGCAGAGAGCCAATGTTACGTTGGACGAAAACCTACGCACCGTAGTGTTTGTTTATTTTCATAGGTGACGACGACACGATTTTGGCCGAAGGCTGTTCGAAAGAACAGGCGTAATGTAAGTAAATGGATTCGATCTATTTTCTGCCAGTTATCGTTGTTCTGCGAAAGTGAACGATATTAAAAAGCGTGCAATGCCGAAAAAATCGACTCGAGCCAGCAAACTCGTGAGAGAACAACAAAAAGTTCAATTTAAGGGGCCAGACCACTTTGGGGCAACGAAAAAAGGCTATTTTCGCGATTTTTTCAAAGGATTTTATAAAAGATATGAATATAAAAGTTGTTGGGCTTGATAAATAAAGTCTTGAAATACATTTTTTTAAGGATGTTGAGTCCCAAATCGCAAATGATGATAAAATTCTGAAAATTTGGTATGTTTTTGTATGAAGTATTTCAAAGGTCGTGTGAAAATTTCACGACAGCTAGGAAGCTCGTTATTGAACAATTAACATTCACAAATTAAATGCTGTCTTATGGAAACTGATGTAACTTTGCAATAAGTTTCTTTTTGACCTCTCAATTTTGTAATATCTACAATATACTGAAAGCAACGGAAACAAAACGAAGTTTATTGATAAATTTTTTTTTATTTCTTTTAAAAATTGTTCTTAACAAAATGTTAATTTTTTAATAACGAGCTTCCTAATCGTCGTGAAATTTTAACACGACCTCTTAAATACTTCATACGAAAACATACCAAATTTTCAGAATTTTCTCATCATTTTTTATTTCAACCCTTAAGGAGGTTGAAGTAATGATGATAGAATTCTGAAAATTTTGTATGTTTTTACACGAAGTATTCAGGAGGTCGTGTAAAAATTTCATGACGATTAAGAAGCTATTTATTGAACAATTAACATTAACATGTTTCATAGGGACTCAACATCCTTAAATTCAATTCATTTTTATTCATCTTTAAGTACAAAAACTAGAGTTTAACGTAACGCCTCAAAAATAGGTGCGCTAGGTAGCTCGATCACAACTCGGCAACGGCGTGTCTGAAAGAAAAAAATCAAAGTCCATTAGATTCAGTATGAAGCCAGCTACAAAATGGCCCTCGAACATAAAGTTTTATCGAAAAACAAAAAAATGGCAGATGAAAAACGAAAAAAGTATTTTTAAAAATGCGCTTCTTCGCAGTTTTTCGCAAAAAAGAGTAAAAATCAAAATTTTTTAACCATCGAGGGTGATCTTGTTGCGAATCATGTTTACAATATGTGTTTCAAATTTGGAGAGAATCGGTTTATTAGTTTTAGAGATACGATGGAGCTAGATTTTGAAAACGTTGTTTCAAGAAAAACGCGTTAGAAGCTTATACTATGAAAAACTTACCTAAATTCAATCGGCAATTCCTGCACCGTACAAAATCCCATATTTCTGAATGTATGTACTTTCAAAGACAGTAAAAGAAAAAGAATCGTTTTTTTGAAATTTTCGAAGTGGACTGGCCCCTCAATAGGGAATTCGGAAGAAATTGCGAAGTGAAGGTGCAGTGAGAAAAATATGTGAGAAGTTTACCAAGCCTGGCGTAGTAACGAATAACGATGGACGTGGAAGAAAAAGAGAGACGGGCAAGAAACAAAAATTCGATTCTCACCAGCCGTGCAACTTTAGAAAACACAGGGCTGAATATTTCTGATCGTACAGTGCGTATAAGGCTGCGAAAAACAGGAGTAAAAAAGTTTTTCACAGCGTCGTCCTTTGATTCGGAAGACAAACAAAATCAAGCGCCTCGAATTTGCAAAAAAAAAAATACATTGGTTAACCCGTGGAATTTGGGAAAATAGTTTCCGCTGGCGTGACGAGAGCAAATTTGATCTCTTCGGTTATAAACAGCGTTCGATTGAAGCCCGGGAAACAGCTTTTTGAAAAAAATGTACAAGCAACTGTTGAATTCGGAGGAAGCGGCGCCCTAGTTTGGGGCAGTTTTGCGTGGTCAGGAATGGGGAATTCAGTTTAAATCAACGATACGATGATAACACAAATTTATAATAACATTGTAAATGAAAGTTTCGAGGAATCTCTGCTGAAGGTCGGCTTCGAGAATGACTATTTTCCAACAAGACAATGAGCTGAAGCATGTGGCTCGCAAAACAATGGCTTTTTCCGTTCGTCGTAGATCAAAGGCTAAGACTGGTCAGCGCAATCGCCGGAGTTAAATCCTATCGAAAATCCGCGGTCGATTTTCAAGCGAAAAGTTGACAAGGGCGAGGTGACGAATTAAAAAAAAACTGTTTGAGGCTTATTGGAAGGCGCGGAATGATATAGACGGGCAGCACATCCACAACCGTGTGAAAAGTATACCTCGATGTTTACAAGCTGTCATTCAAGCAAAAGGTGGCAACACAAAGCATGAGATGAGAATACGATCGTGTATTTTTACTCCTCTTGTCGCGTGCGTACTTTTTTTTGTCCAACGTAAAATTGGTACTCTTCGGGTTTCACTAAATCTTACACGGTTTTCGAATATTTTCGATATTACTTCTGTGAAAACATAGTAGCAGGCGGTATTTGCATAGTTGGAATGCAACGAAAATCCTTTTTTCTTATATTTTCACAATTATCGTAATGTTTTCTTGCCGATGAATGTTGTAAATTTCTAATAAGGATCCTGAAAAACGTTTGAGTGATTATTGCAGTCCAAATCGGCCGAAAAAAATTATTCGGCAATCTTAATAAATTAATTTGTAACGCTGCACTAGCAGATCAGGTAACTTTCCTCAAGACTGCTTAATGCCTATTCTATGTATCATTTTCATGTTCATATCAGCATGATCAGTTTCATAAATTTCGTAATTACAGCCGTACGTACTTTTTTTTTACCACTATGTACATTTATATATTTATTTATTTACTTACCCGCCCGAAGTGGAGCGCTTATTTTTTTCAACGATTTTTCGACCCATTGGACAGCACGGAGTGTAAAATCTTCTACTCTACCGCCATACTTTAGAGGATTACGCTTAAAATACTCTACAATTCCGTATGGTTGCAACCGCGACACGGGCGTCGCGCAATTTCACAATTTCTCACCTACGACCTGCCCTCTTCGTATACGCGATCACGCTCTTATCGGAATGAGTAAATTGGACGAATTAGCGTGGATATCGGGCCCGTATATGTGCACATACGAATAGGAGGCGGCGAGAGAGAGACACGTTTCGTTGTGGACCTCGGCACACCCATACATGCACGCACACACAAGTATTTACGTACAACTATATATGCGTATATATGCACGGGCACGCGCGCGCGTACACACACCGATGTACGCGCGCATGAAATCATCTCACATCGTCTTAATCGCTACGATGTGGGTGGCTGTGGTATCGCTCTTCAACGAGAAACGCACGTGTCGATCTTATTCCATACCATCGTGAATTTTTTCGTCCGCTCGTCATATCGTCTTCCTCGCAACGCTTCGAATGGAAATGTGCAAATGACGTTACCAAATGTGAAATAACATGAGCCTGGTGATTTCTTTTCCTCGAAAATTTAGCTCCCGTTGGGTTTCGCAATAAATGTATTGAGGAGTTTGCATAAGTTTGGGGCCCAACAACCAGCTCGATACTCAATCTTTTTTTTTCTTATGCGAGTTTTTGGATGAGGCGGTTGACATTTTACACACAATTAATAAATAATCTTGCCGAAGCTGAGTTTTTGGTTGATTGGAAAATGTTGATTAAGGCGTTACCCCCACTTGTAGCGCAAACAAGGCCTTTGTCATGAATTTTTTAAAAGCAAACTACAAAACTTTTTTAATCGATCAATATACCATCTTAAAGAACACATCTTGAAGAACTTTCAGTAATTTTTTTATTGAAAAATATTACATTGTTTAGTGGCAAATGGCCGTCAATGAAATAATGTTTTTATATACACGGTTTGCGGTGACCAAGATTGCGGCGAAGTGGATCATCTGAAAACAAAATGCGGATGGATTTAGTCAAATATAAGTATAAACTAGTCTTTAATCGAAGGATTTTAAAAAATATTCATTTTTCACAAAATGGCGGACAGTCAAAGTTAATGGTTCGATTTTAACGAAAAAAAAACGGTCGTTTTTTGACTATAAAACGGCCATTTTTTTTCGAAAAAAAAAATCGAACGATTAAAGACTACATTTTTATGTATTAAATAAGCCTGCAAAATTTTAAGAAGATCGGTTCATTAGTGTTCGAGTAATCTTGGTCACCGACTTCAGAAATGCCATTTTGAGAAAAACGCGTTTAAAGTTTCAATTTCAGTTCTTCAATTCACGGATTCTTCTCTTTCAACGCTCACATCTCAGTCAATTTTGTTCGGATCGACTTGAAATTTTCAGGACATATTCTCAGACACTTATGCTTCAAAAAAATGCAATAAAAAAAATCGATTTTTTCAAAATCGCAAGTGGGGGTAACCCCTTAACAATGAAGTTATTATTATTGAAAGACAGTGCCGCTGTTGCTGCATGACCAACGTATATAGGTGGTTCTGGCAACTAGGGGGTTCTGAGATGAAGAGTAAAAAATCTATTGCGATGTTGAGTAAGTTCTAACTGTTTTTTTTTGTGAAAATGAATACTTTATTTGAAAAAAAAAACATTCCTAAGACTTTTGAACGTTTCGAAACTGTTGTGTGATCAACTCCTATTGATTCTGCAGGTTCAGCTAGCGTCTGACATGAGTCTTCATGAAGCAATACCTCCAATTCAACACATCAAAATGACTATTATTGAAGCGTCTGAACCAATCTCGGCATGTTGTTTGCGACAGGGCATGGTCGCCCCAAGTCTCAACAAGAATTCCGTGTGCTTCAGCTGCATATGTTTTTGAATGAAGTAATGCAGTAAAATTTCCCGCAAATACTCTTTTTTGTCACTTTTTAGTAACGCCATCTGTTGGAAAACAGCGAGTACTTATTCAACGTCCTTATACTTGTAGTAAAACAATGAAACTTTGGTATGACCGCATACGCTTTCAAAATGTTGGAAGTTATGGAAATGGCTAGCTGTAAATAAAGTTCGGCTTGCGACAAAGAAAACTACTCATTTGCTATCAACAATTGGATAACCATATAAAAACATCACCCGGTCATACGATAGAAAATGTTATAAACTACGCTCTGTCCCAATTTGGAGTGAATCGGACAGATAGAGATTCTCAGACGCGACTTACACCGTTTCACAAAACCGTTCTAACATGGTCAATTTTTGCACTTCTTGGAAATCTTCGTTGCAAATTTAAATAAGGATCCTAGGCTATGCGATAGAAAAAATCGTATTTTTGAAATTTCAAACTTATGCAAATCCCTTAGATTAGCTGGACTTACGTGTAAATAATGCCCGCGTGCACATAGATGTGTATGCGCGCCTTTGTTCTTTACCTTTTATGGTAAAAGAAAAGAAATTCATCGTTGACCGATGCGTCATCGAGAAAGTGCAAAGTTTCATCAGTGTCATACCTGAGAGTGAAATAAACTTGAGATTCGTGACTAATATAGCGAGTAAAATACTCGCGTATTCTCGGGTCAACGAGATAACAGGCTATTATTATTGCCTCTAACAATTTTCTTCATTGTGCGACGAGCTCATATATTATTCATTGACTCATCGCATCGTCAGACGCTTTCCAGAGTTGCACAAAGTTGCGTGGCACGAGTTGTTCATTGCGACCAGCATTTTATATTTCCCATATATTCACACCTGTTCGCGAGCCATTTCCCGTTTGTCACTTCTCGCCGGCATATTTTGTTTCGCCGGGGACTCGAGATTGGCTGTTTTTCGTTTTATTCTCGTTCTGCCCACCTATACCGGGTGAAGCAACAACTATCAGCAGCAGAAATATTTTCTAACCTATCAGACTTCTCAAAAAATGTTGCCTATGAAAGTTGCATTGTTCTAACGGGCTTATTCAGTCGTGGCTTCGAAGTTCGTCCAGGTGGGGGTGCTTCGGACATTTCAAGGCCACCTCCACTTGTTTAAATGAAATCACTATGTTTTTCATAATTTTATGTAGAAATTAAAAATGTTTTCACACACCAAATTTCAATATGATCGGTTAAAATTTCGTATTGCATTTCTGTGACATCCTCTGTACATTAAGATCATGTTTACTTGGTCTTTTTAAGGAAACATTCTCCGGAAAATTTATTTTTTAACTGACAGATGGAAATACTGTCTTAGTACTTTTCGTTGAAGAGAACACACTGCTTTCCAAAACAAGTTGATAAGATCCTTACTTGCGAGCAATGTATACAAAGCCGAAGGACTTACGTGGATTTATGACGTTGATGTTTCCAGCGTTGGAATGCAACGATTACTGTTTTCTCACAAGGGGGCATTCTCTACTCGTCATCACCGATTTCGCTCAAATTTATAGGACATGCAGGGCTTGGCAAGAAATGAAAGTACCCGAAGTGGGAACTCCAGATAGCCAAGCGTTTTGAAAATAAAAATGTTAACGCGGCTCTCGCACCGTATAAGCCATTTACGTTAGTATCTTTGTGTGTGGAGACTTTTTTTCTATCTTTTTCTCAATTTTTATATTATTCATTTTAATTTTCATGTACAAAGTCTTTTCGTATGCGCTTTAATTACAATCCCTTGTTGAAAAGTCCGAAATCTCTATTTTTTACCTTTTCTATGCCGTTTGCGTATAAATAAATGAATATAATAAATTATTCACCTCTTTGCTTCATTGGAAAATGAATAATAAAAAAATTGAGAAAAAGATAGAAAGAGAAAAAAAAGTCTCCACACGGGGAGTCGAACCCACGACCATCGAATTACTAGTCCGAGCTCGTACCGCTACGCCAACCGCTGCTTGGCAAACATGCTAACGTAAATGGCTTATACGGTGCGAGAGCCGCATCAACATTTTTATTTTCTAAACGCTTGGCCATCTGGAGTTCACACTTCGTGCACTTTTATTTCTAGCCAAGCCCTGCATGTCCTATAAATTTGAGCGAAATCGGTGATGACGAGTGGGAAAGGTCCCCTTGTCAGTGTTCAAAGGGTGTTACGGATTTCTTTTTTCAAGTAACGCCGTCGGTTTCTAATGAGAATTCGTAAAAACGGGGGAGTGATTTTCAGAGTCCAAATCAGCCAGAAAACATTTCTGCCATTGAAAAGAAATATTTTTCGTTGCTTCTCAACGATGCAAACTTGAACATAGTGTAGATTTTGCTCAGAATTAAACGGTTGAAATCGCAATCAGAGCTTGTTCGTTAATACAGACTGTCCTGATTAATAAGCCATTACAATCAATGCAAATCAGATTGCAAGCGTGTATTGAAAGTCGTGCCCATCACTTTGAACACCATTTATAGGAGACAGTGTTTGCACCCGTTTTTCAAAATCGATTCTAGGCTAAAGACATTCCAATTTCGATTTTTCATACGAAATCTTCATCGCTCATCGCGGAATTTGGTGTGAGTGAACTTATTTTCAGTTGCTTGAACGAATCCTAAAAAAATGGAAGGGACCTTGAAATCTCAGAAGCGTCTGCATCTGGAGAAACCTCGTAGCCATCACTCGATGACCCCCTTAGGGTAGTCATCGAGTCGTGGTACTAGAAAAAGGTAGAAAACTTTTCGTAAGCAGTTTTTTTTCCAAGTTTGATGGGTTAGAAAATATTTCTACTGCTATCAGTTGTCACGTAACCCGATATATACCCCGTTGGTTTTGATTTACAGATTAACAGGTGCTCGGACACCAATCGCAACGTTTGTTTTTTCTTGTTACTGTGAGTTCCATACTAAGATTGATAAAAATTCGGCATGTTGCACAGCTGGGCCAACAAAACTAGCTTGAGAAAGTGCATAAACGGTAGTAAGTAGAGAGATGGTGTTTTTGAGGTCAATTTATTGAAGGTTGACAGAATGCTTTGGCAGTTTTGATAAGGTCAACGTGAAGAGAAAAAAATAACCTCCGATTATTGAGCTGACACCGTTTGATCGATCTTTTATGTTCGAACACATTTTTTCGCGTATTTCCCGTGAGTGCGAATTTTATTTCTGCACACTGAGAAAAAGAAATGATTAATCCAATATTATTGGTGTTATTGAATGGAATTTCGTTGATTCAATTGTAAAATTGTTGGTGTAAATAATTTGATTTATTAGTCCGAACACAACGCTATTGGCTTTAATGATATGATAAAATCAAAAGTTTTTTTTTCATTCAAATAGATATATTGTTAGCCGAGAACAATATATTATTGAATCTATCGAAAAAATAATTACGAACAAATTATATAGTTTCGAATGCATTTCTGCGACGAAAAAATGCGTTTCAATTCATAACATGAATATTGTTGATTCGAGTACACAAGTTTTGATACGACAACGACAACGAAACGAAAAATTTCGTTATAACTTCTCATAAAATGCTCATGAAATGAAAAGTTTTCGATTCATCAGAAATGCCGTACCTACTTCTCTGCGAAATGCAATTAGGAAGATAACTATTAAATTTAAAGTAAATCGAGTGTCAATTGTTGAAGTTATTTGTCACGCTGATTGGAAAAAAGCTGTTTCGAGAAGTTTCGAGTAGTCGGCCATTTTGTACATCGAAAAAAAAAAAAATTCTAACATTCATATTCATACGAAATAGAAGCGTAATTAATTTTACGAGTGATTCACTTTTTCATACGAAAAAAAAAAAATTAAATTCGCACCTGCTTTTATACCCGTTACTGTGGCCTAAGGCCTTAAGCGCCGGAGAAACTACACAGTATCGCTCCGCGGCCCATGGCCAATATCAAAGTGTAGTATAGCCGTTCTAATGGCCATTTTTTATTTAAGATTAAAAAAAAATCAAGAAATATAAATTTTCAAATAAAAAAATTCGATCAAACTTTGTGACAATCCTATCCTTTTTCAAAGAAATGCATGCGAATTTTTCTTTCAAGTGTTTTCAGCAATTCACATGAGTGTACCTTTATTTGAACCAACAATCATGAAATGTTTGCAAGTGCACAGAGAATCATATGAAATAAGCGACTTCTCGAAGTTACAAATAAAACCTTTTGATTGTAATGAACATTTATTTAATCGAGTATTATATTTTTTTCTACCGGAGACTAAATGCGTCACTACAGAAGACACCTGTACTTTGTGGTGAAAAAAATATCAATCTCGATATACACTTGTCCCTATCTCATGCGACTAATTTTGATATTGTACGGAGTACAAAAATGTTACGTCTGATTGCATATGAGTTTCGATATAGTAAAGAATTAATTCATTCTGTTGATGATTATTTTGTACGAGATAAAAAATGTTGTAGCAATCGCTTAATTGTTTCATCCATACATCTACAGATTGTATATAGAATGATTTCAATAGATTATCATTTTATTTTAAGGATAATGGAGATATTGAGAGAACAGAAGAGATTTTCAAACAAAGTAATATGTTATTAAAATCAATCGCATTTCCAATGTACTTTTTTTCTATTCAATTGGTTTTTTTTCTTCTTTTATTCAGATATATATAGAAATAAAAAAGTTTAATAAAAAAGTTTAAAGGCCCTACGAGTGCCGTACGAGGGGTTGTGGTGTTGAAGTTTGCATCGTCGAGATGCAACGAAAATGCTGCTTTTTTTTTTTTAACTTTATTCGTATTATTATCTATAATCTTTTTTGCATCGTTGGGATGCAACGCAATTTCTTTATTCGTATTATCGTCTAAAATATTTTTTTGCATATTTCGAATACACATCCCTAACATAAGGAGAGACGTTTCGGTGATTTTTGCAGCCTAAATGGGCCAAAAAGTGGGGCATTACGAAAAATTACGTTTTCGTTGCATTTCAACGATGCAAACTTCTCAAGACCATGAAACATTGGAGTCACTCTGACTCTAATATATTGATGATATCGAAGTGCCCATAGTTGAAAAGCGGCGAACTTTTTTTTCATTATTTACTTTTTCTCACTATCCAAAGCCTTTTTTCACAAATTGAAGTCGCAAGTTTCTAATGAGGATACGTAAAAACGTTCAAGTAACTTCCACAGTCTAAATCAGCCAGAGGAAAAATTGAGCAATCGAAAAGAATGGTCTTTCGCTGGCTCCCAACGATGCAAATTTCAACAGATATTACGCAGCAACAAGCGCAGCTTTTAATTCAGCGGCGTTTTTCGACAAACAATCCTTTCCCTTAAGGATGTTGTGTCCAAAATTGAAAATGGTAATAAATTTTTTTTCATTTGATAGGTCACCATGTAAAACATTTGAAAGTTATATATTTTTTGTTATAAAAAATGACGCCAAAGTTACAACAAAAATCACACTTGAGGAAAAACATATAAGAATATAGCGGCCAAGTTGCACAGACCGGAAGTAGCGGGAAATTCAAATACTCATTTTCGTTCACGGACGACGTCGTTTCTTGCACCATAAAACCACTTTAATTTTCGATATATATTAAATAAAAAAACGATCATTCATAAATATTTCTTCTATTTCTTGAAAACAAATAGCAAAGTTTGCTATTTGCTAATAGAATTGCAAAGTTACGTCAGTTTATATAAGGCTGCGTGTAATTTGTGGATTCTAATTTCTCAGTAGCCAGCTTCCTAATCGTCGTGAAATTTTTACGCAACCTTTTGAATGTTTCACGTAATGACCTATCAAATTCAAAAAAATTTATCACCATTTTCAATTTTTGACACAACATCCTTAACATATGCAACTGTGCCACCTTGAAGATGAATCAATTATCTCTCTCACACCCCCCCCCCCCCCACACACGCGCGCGCGCACGCACACACGCACACGCACGCGCGCACGCACACACACACAAACACGCGCGCGCCCGCGCGCAATAAATCTGTCCCCGAAAATAGCTTTGGGTCAGTTACTGACGCCACGTGCGCTTCGAATTTTGCTACGGAGGTGTGTCGTCGACGGGTTAAAAAAAAGAACGAATCAAAGAATATATACACAATCTATTCGCTGAAATGTTACCTAAATATGCATAGCTGTGTGTGTGTGTGTGTGCATGCGCGCTCACACACATATCTTTGTCGATGTGATTTCTCGTTGGGTCACGTTTTGAAATTCGAACTCTCGTTTCTCGGGTTATACCGATGACGAGAATACATTACGAACATAGTAGCATACCTATACGCATACCATAAGCATGCGAACAGAAGCACACGTGAGCGACAAAAGTATCGTTGGGTCCCCCAAAGAGCGTGCTCGTACCCGCCCCAGAACATTAAGAGGGTGATACCTTCAGGCGAGGAATTTGCTCATTTTCATGGTTTTGTTTTTCAAAAGTAAATATTTCTTCACTGTTTTTGTGACTTAGGGTATGTTTTATTACTACTTTTGACTGTTACAAGGTATCTTCTTTTTTATTTATCTTTAAAAATGACGGTGGTGTGACACGGTTTTCTAAACGGGTTGCGGCGGATGTTGTTAGACATTGCGACACGTAGCGTCCGCGCGGTTAATCTGAAAAATAACCATCGACGATTTTTCAGTAACACCCATACGGAGCATATGAACTAAGAAGAATTAAGAAATGTTGAAAATCGATCAAATGCTATTCTTTGAAAGAAAAAGATTGAATTTTCCGAAAAAATTGCTGCATTTTGCATTAGTTTTCGAATACATTTAGGGTCATGTTTCAGACAATAAGGTTAGAAAGATTTATACCAAATTTCATCAGAATCGGTCGATTTGTTTTTTTAGCTATACATCGCGCCAGTTTTTAAAATGCAGTTTAGCAGACCCTGCCATAAGGTAATTGTCCCAATTATTGAACAGCTAAGGATCTGGGGGATTGAATTTGGTGAGAAAAATATATAAAATCAAGAAAAAACCATCGATTTCGTGTTCAAATGATACTTTGATATTTTTACTTTCGAATAATCAGCCTTTAAATTATTTTTACATGATTTCAAATGAAAAAAAAAGAATAAAAATGTGAAGCATGCAAATGTCCCAATTATTGAACACTGGAAGTCCCTATGTCCCTAATATTGAACAGGCATGTCCCAGTTATTGAACACTCTCGAGAGTTTTCTTTCCCTCTTGAAATTTTGTCCCTGAAATATCGGAGAGCAAAAAATATTGAACATTACATTCGTATTTTTAGGTTACATTTAGGTTATATTCTCTTTTTACTTTTCTTTTTGTGCTTAATGCACGAAAATACAAATAAAAATATATTTGACGATCTTAGAGTTATTATTAAAAGAATAAAGGTAAGTTTATTCAGGAACTTACAGTTTTTGTTTGAATAAATCCGATTCACACGATGTGTCACACGTTAACTGTCTCGATGTTTTGATGGGTTTAATGACGCCATCTTGGAGAATTCGAGTGTTCAATAATTGGGACACACTGCATTTTCTATGTCCCAATGATCGAACACCGTATTTTGTTAACAAATAATTAATTTAAAACATTTTTTTTAAATTGTCATTTGTAAGAAATTTTCTGAGGAACCTGAAACGCCTTTACTTTTTGAGATGCGACAGTTTTTGATTTTTTTATGCCCTTACGCATGAACCGGTGCGTCTTAGCAAAAACGATAAACAGTTACCACGAGACGTCAAATCGGGTCACCGTTGCTGATTAAATAATTTTTTTCTCCATTAATTAAAGCTTTTTTGCACAAGTAAGGTAACATTTCGATAGCTAAAAGTTCTATATATGTAATGTAATTTTTATAAATAAGTAAATGCATGCAGGTGAATGAGAAATAATAAAAATACAAGATAGTGTTCAATAATTGGGACCTGTTCAATACTTGGGACATTTACCTTACCGTCGCCATTTTTAAAGATTAATTTTTAAAACGTACAATGTCACAGCCAAAAGTAGTAATAATGCATACCCCACGTCTAAAAAAATAGTAAAGAAATCTTCCATTAGAAAAAAATCATGAAAATCAGCAAACATTTTCCTCGCGTAAAGGTATCCCCTCTTAGAAACAAAGAAAAAGAAATTCGAAGAAAAAATAAACTAGTTATAATGTGGAGGTGCAGTACGTACGGGTGCGCTTGCTTGTTGATGTAACGCGCGATGATAAGATCGGTTCATCCTCGCTGCTTTTGCGTCTCACCCGCAAAGAACGAACGAAAGAACACGCGCTGTCCTCGCGTCGACGGTTTCTCGCGGTATTTACAATTGCTTATCGCGTGTGCGGTAACTCATGTCGCTCCGACTTTGATCAATGCGCCGATTCCACGATACATATTCATTTTGTTCGTTCCACACTGACAACAAAGAGAATCTCAACGTACTGTTGTTTTATCTTGTTCAAATGTATTTGTCGCTGTGTCTAATTGTAAGGCGAAGTAGAAGCTGTACCACGTGACATAAGAGTGCGAACGAGATAGTTGGCATTTTCGAACAGAGATTTATCAGAGAAGAATGATATTTAGGGCGAAAGAAAGACGTCGAGTTCTGCGAAGGCGAATATTCTGCAGAGACTGATGCTTTGTTTTTTTTTCTCTAAAAATCTTAACCATCCAATGACGTTGAAGGTTGCACTGTTGAAATACAACGAAAGATCTCTTTTCATATTTCAATTTCCTCATTTTTACTGTTATCCGAAATATTTGTTTGTAAATTCGTATTGCAGATCGATAAATATTTTGAAAAATTGCTCAGGGTTTGCTGAAGGTGAAATCTACCAAAGGACATTAAGGGAATCCAGAAATATTCATTTTCATTGCATTTTGAAAATGCGAACTTCGAGGTCATACGGTTCTACGAGAAAACTGTTCGAAAATTTGGAGGTTATATTGATCTTGTACATCTTGGCTGGCGAAGAGCATTGCTGCATGACATTGAAGTTTGCATCGTTGGAATGCAACGAAATATTTTTTCACTGAATTTTCCGAATTTTATTTCACATATTTCAGCTATAAAAATCCCTCCATCATCTTTTGGGCTCTTCATTTAGCGATCTACAACTCTAATTTGCAAAATATGATTTTCGATACCAATTAAAAATAAGAAATTAAAGAGAAATCGTTGCATTCCAACGATGCCAAACTTCAAGCTCACATTGCTGCCACTGCCGTATTTCGGAAACACTTAATATTAATTAATAGCAACAATAAATAATCCCCCAACGAATATAAATAGGCATAATTATAAGTGACCCAAAATTTCATTCTGCGTTGTATAAAACATTCGCTGACGCAGCTTTGTTTTTCTAATAATGATCGGTGATGTTATACTTCTCAAGTTGGGAGTTGCACAAAAGTTTTTCTTTCTCACGCAATAAATATATTAAAGTGCAAAGTTTTTCCCTTTGAGTATATATTTTATGAAAAATTAGCATCTACGGAATAAATCTCATACGCATTTTTTTTATATTCATGAGAAAAAACTCGAAAACAGTCATTTGACTCAACTGGACCGCCCCAGTCTCCTTGAAATATCGACAGTACTGAAAATCTAGTGCATCAGTTTTCCCACTGGTGGCGATCCCGCACGGTGAACGTGGACCCGTGTACACACACACAAAACCCAAACAAACCCAAACAAACTACAAATTCTGCAATGCCGCCATGACCGAATCGAATTTTCGCAGTGTGTGATACATGGTTTCAAAGCAGTAAACACAACTGAACTAAACAGCAGCAAACGCAACGTAAACTAAACGATAGGCCCGTAAAGATCAGCAGAGAAAGACAACTAGTTGGCTGTTCATTGTTTATTTACGAATCAGTCGAAATTCGTTGACTTATTCACAGATCTGCGGGAAGATGAGGCTAACCGGAAATAAGGGTTATCTCCAGTTGTATACAGTTATGTCGTGAGTCATCGAGAGCCGCGACAAAGCGATGATTTACCCTTGGACAAAGAAAGAAAACTTTCGCCTCCATGGTGAGTTTTATCTGGTTCGAATACGTCGTTTCGTTTCACGAAGAAATAAGTCGACATTAACAATTCGTTAACGTTCGTGGCCCTCGGTAATTCAAGATTTCATTATATTGCCCAGCGACAAAGATATTTCCTTTATCACCTGGAATCACAATAGATCGATCGGTACATACGGAACGAAGTCACTCGTAGTAAAGCGACAAAATTCTGTGACTCGGTATTTTTCTCGTCGTCGATTGGCCAGAAAAGTAGATAACTCCACGCGCCCGCTCGTTTGTTTTCCTTCGTTCCATCTACGTTCCGCCTGCAAGCCATGTTCGTTTCGCCATAATTTCAGTTTCGCAAAAAAATTTCCGCACGAGAGATGTTTCGCGTTCATAATAATGGCGGCCGCGCCCCGTCCGCGAGATGAGGCTCAACGACCTCTCACTGAGAAATCGTTCGACGTGCGCGCGTATATCGCTCTCCTTCTGCCTCTCAATCTCGCTTCGCCACGTCCACCTCTCACTGTATTTTATGTACATCGTGCACGCGTGAATATTGTCTCCTCTTCTCCCACACGCGGTTGCGAGCAGCGGCGATCGCGCGTGGCGATCTCCTAGAAGGCGAGCGAGAGAGGGACGGCGATCTGTACATCATCGCGCGTCACCGTACAGCGGGAGAGCCAAGAAAACAGGCTAGCCTACCAGTGTGTTTCGCGCGTCTTGCTTTTTCCCCCGTTTTATGGGCCCTACAACCGCAACGAACTTGAACGTCTGTTAAAATAATAACAAAAAACGTTTAGTCAACGTCTTTTTTTTAACGTTTACTAAACGTAACAATTCACAACGACCGTTTGTTTGAGTGGGAAAGCCGCCATGATCGTGTTTTTATTCAGTTTTGTTCATGTGTCTCGCAGTTGGGTGAATTTAGGAACGAAAAGCGTGACGCAATCCAGAGATCGGCGAGGATTAAGGATGTTGAGTCCCAAATCGCAAATGATGATAAAATTCTGAAAATTTGGTATGTTTTTTTATGAAGTATTTCAGAGGTCGTGTGAAAATTTCACGACAATTAGGAAGCTCGTCACCGAACAATTAACATTCACAAATTAAGGGGTAAGGCCACTGTAACGGCCCAAAAAAAAAGGTTTTTTCACTAATTTTTTGCTCCCGAAATTGAAGGTATTTGAAAAAAAACTTTTAATGGTGTTATCGGGCATACATTAAACTTTATTATAAAATTTTTTTACAGTAAAAAAAAAACAAAATGGCGGTTCCACAGCTATCTTCCCGGGACATGTTTTGCTTCCAGGGCTCCGCGGCACGCAGCACCACTGGTGCACTTTTGAATCTAGAAAAAAAAAAAAAACCATTAATCTAGAGGGCTATAGCTAGAGAATGCCGATCGGATTTTAAAAAGTATCAATTTTTGTGGATTTGGCGTGCGTTTGAAAAAAAAAATTGATTTTTGACGAAAAAAACGGCAAGTTTTTTGTTAATAAAAAATCAATAAATAAAGTTCTTGAAAATTCCGATCGACATTCTCAAGATAATGTAAATGTTCACATCTGGTTAAAATTTCAAGTAAAAAAAATGAAAATTGTTCGAGTTATGCTGCGTGCCATTTTGAAAAACCATGTTTCGAGAAAAACGCGTTTAAAGTTTTGCGAATAGTTTTTTATAGCCAATAAAAAAAAATCGATTTTTCAAAAAATTTACAGTGGCCTTACCCCTTATATGCTGTCTGATTGAAACTGATGTACCTTTGCAATAAGTTTTTTTTTTGACCTCTCAATTTTGTAATATCTACAATATACTGAAAGCAACGGAAACAAAACGAAGTTTGTTGATAAATTTGTTTTTATTTCTTTTAAAAATTGTTCTTAACAAAATGTTAATTTTTTAATAACGAGCTTCCTAATCGTTGTGAAATTTTAACACGACCTCTTAAATACTTCATACAAAAACATACCAAATTTTCAGAATTTTCTCATCATTTTTTATCTCAACCCTTAAGGAGGTTGAAGTAATGATGATAGAATTCTGAAAATTTTGTATGTTGTTATATGAAGTATTCAGGAGGTCGTGTCAAAATTTCATGACGATTAAGAAGCTATTTATTGAACAATTAACATTAACATGTTTCATAGGGATTCAACATCCTTAAAATGAGAGTCGACGCAATGATGGTTACAGATTGTTTCGATTAAAATTCTGAACTGTACTTGCGATCTAGTTGAAATGTTGCGCAGATGTTTTTGATGGTATGAACCATTGCCTAAATTACTGATTTTCAAAGTGGGCAGCGCGATATAACGGCGGGGGGGGGGGGGGGGGGGCAGGTTCCTAAACGTCAACATTTGACCCAATATGACAGGCTTCCGGCCGGACATTGGAACTGTGACGCTTTTATGGATAGAAATCATGTTTGCGATGTCATCACTACGTATACGGAGAAGCTGCAACTTTGGGTCAAAAAATCGTCGCAGAGTCGTGCCGTTACCCCCGTTTTTCTAATTTGAATGAAATATGAGAAGAAACACGCTATAAAGAAGTTTTTGAAGATGCTGCTACCAAAATGAACTTGATCACTTGCAGCACCTGGCTGCCGTGACCGTGAGGGACATGGCTCCTGGCTAGTGGCAATAAAAACAAAGCAAACGCTTTTTCAATAAGGGCGGCTAGATGTTGAAATGGAATAAAACAAGCTGTGTGTGAGGTATTAACGAAATTCTTTTTTTATTCGAAAGGCCTATGTATGCATTGAGAGAAAAGTGCATGGTATTTACAACAAACGCCCATGGTAAAAGAGAGTATAGTCAAATTCCCTATAGTCTATTGTCAACGCAATCGTAATATGGTTAACACAACTATAAGCGAAAAGTATAGGTAAATATGCGACTTTGGTGGCGTGTTTGACTATCCAGTATCTTCGAAATTACTATACACTATTGTAAAAGACTTTACAATATCGATATGGTCAATTCAGCTATATCACAAAAACGGCGCACAAATACTAATGCTGCACTGAGAGCAAACTACATGGTATTTATGAAAGACGCCCACGTCAAAAGAGAGGATAGTAAAATCCTGTATAGTTTATTGGCACCGTAATCATAATATCGTTGACACAACTATGAGCGAAAAATATATCTAAACATGCATCTTTGGTGGCGTGCTCGACTATCTATTATCCTGGAAAAAAACTACTAACTGTTGTAAAAATATTAACTGAATTAACTATGTCGATATTGTAAAGTCTTTCACAGTAGTTAATAGTTATTTTAGGGATACTGGATGAAAAAAACACACCACCAAAACGGCATGATTAGATAGACGCTTATAGTTGTGTTAACCATATTATGATTGCGGTAGCAATAAGCTATATGAATTTTACTATGACCACTTTTACCACGTGCGTTTTTTTTATATTATAAATACTATGGACATTTTTCTCAGTGCAAGTTTGTACTATTTATATATGGTTGACATTAACACTTGTTGAGTATAAACTGTTACAAGATCTTACGAAAAGTGACTATACGAACAACATTATGGTAACCGTATAGTGAAGACGTAAATCATTTGTCAATAAAGTAGAGACTGCGGTGGCACGCTATGATCGATATAGATGTATCAGCGCATTCATTTATCAGTTTTTAGAATCCGATATTTCGAAAACTATTGGGCCGCGCCAAAAATTCATTCAAGCAGTGACATATATTATCAAAAAAGCAATCTGTGCAAAATTCCACCTATATCAGGGGTAGCAGCTATTCGGAAATGCAGCTGGAATTACTTTTATCCGTTATGCCAAATCTACGATCGAAATACCATAAGTACCCGGTAGCATAGTGGCAGCGTGACTGAATATAGATAGGTAGGTCGTAGGTTCGAATCTCCATGTAGGTGAAATATTTTCTTCGATAGGAATCATTTCAGGAGGTCAGGGAATAACAAATCGTGATAATCAATCATACAATCAAACAACCCTTAATTGAAAATTTTTGAATTTAATAAATATCATATACATTTAATAGACATACCATTCAATATGGTAAAAACCACTATTGTTTGATAGTGTAAGGAATCATCTATTTTATGAAAACCTACTATATTATATAGGATTGACAAACAACGTATGCTTGAAAGATTGTTGCTTGCGGTTAACATATGATCATAGTTAACACAACTGCTAAAATATCATAAGCAGTACTATATTTTCGGCAGTAACCATGACTATAAAATATTATTGTCCCCTCAGGGTAATATAAAATATGGTTGATACATTTCTCTCTGTGTGCCATTATTTATGGAATATAACATCGTTCAAATGTCCGCCGCGGCTTCTCACGGTGGCACGGATCCGAGTGGTCCAATTTTCAATGTCTGCCGCATAGATCCGGCTGAATTTGGGCGATGGCCTGGGTTATGTTGACTTTAAGAGCATCGGTCGATTGCGCCTCATTGGCATAGACCTGCGACTTTAAGAAACCCCACAAGAAAAAGTCTAGCGGGGTCAAATCGCATGATCTTGGTCGCCAATTCACGTCACCTCTGCGAGAGATAACCATACCCTCAAATCGTTAATGCAGAATGTGCATCGTGCAAAAATGCGCCTCGTCACTAAAATGGGCGCAACTCGCGCAACGTTTGCACCAACGAATGCTCATTTTGATAATAAAGTGTTATCATGTGGACGTGGTGTCCAATCGTGTAACTTACCATGGCGATTTGGCATCAGTGGCCGAATAATAAACAACCGATTGACTAGATGATAAACTAGAATGAAAAAGAATTGCGCAAATTTAGTAGATTTACACATTTTTACATTTTCTCTGTCGCGGTTACGAAAATTCTTCTGCTAGTGACATTTTTCTAAGTTTTAGAATTAATATTTTCTATAAACATGAGGTGACCGACTGTTTTTATTATCGTTACGGAATCTTTAGAAATCTTCACATGCGTGAGTAGCTTATATCAGGTATCCCGATTTATTTAGTTTATTAATTATTGGATGGAAATGTGGCCAGCGTGACCATAACTCGCCGTACAAACGAGACGATTTTTCGAGTCGTAATTTTTCGTAAAACGTTCGGTAACTCGGGTTGAGAATTTTCTAGAACACTGGGATGTATTTTTACTTGATAATAGACCAGAGTCAGTTAATTGTTTAATATTCGGGTTCGTGAAAGGAATACCTCAAATATTCCATGAGGCGTCATTGTAGCCCAGTATTTCAATAGATTAGGGTATCGACCGCGAGTACTTGCGCCACCGACTTGTTTCCTTCCCTTTACGAATACCAGGTATCGGGGCTTCAGAAGTCATAGCTGAACTGATCTTTAGAAGGGCGTGAACACGTGCCCGTCCGGCATGACCAATATTTCGGTTCGTAAAGACCATTTATGCTGCTTGTAAGCGAATGCGGGCACGCTGGCGCTTGGCATGATTTTGAGAAGGCCAGGACGATCGTAAAATCGAGAGGCTTAGTTTGCTGAGTTCACGTCGAGCAGGAATTCAACGACAACTTGAGATCTGGAGACACATTTGTACCCTTTATCGTGCAATTAAGTCATTAGTTATGAATCAGGGATTACGATTAATCATCAGAATTCCTATTTCATTTGTTTATTCACTTTCATTGGAGAATGAATGCAGAAAGGTACGATATGTGGCTCTGGGATCTTCCTATTTTATCGTACGGGCTCGAACGCCGTGGCATCTTGCGGCCATTTTGTCCAACATCTGAAACGAGGTCGGTTGTCCGTTGAGGCGAAGTAGGTGCCACGTGACATATGAGCGCGAGAGAAATAGTTGACGTTTTCGAGCAGACATTTCTCAGAGATTAATAATATTTAGGGCAAAAGATAATCGTCGAGCTCTGCATCAGTGAATTCTACAGAGCTATGTTTTGTTTCCGGACAACTTCACCATCAATGAGAATACTCTGATCGAAAATTTGTGAGGTTATGTTGATCTTGAACACGCCCTCAACGACCGAAAAGATACAAAATCGCTAGCTCGTCCCCAAACTAGATCAAATTTTGTAATCCACGAGGATGATCCAAGTTTTAAGAAGGGAATTCCCAAATTGGCGCATGCGCTCGTTTAAGCTGTACGGTTTCTTTTTCAAGGGGTTAGGCTACTGTGACGGCCCAAAAATCGGGGCTAAAAATTAATTTCAAAGTGGTAAGTAAGTAAATACTAATAATTAAAGAAGTTATAAACAATCTCGTGAAGGACTTTTGAACTTGCGGGGCTCAACGGTGTACTTTATTTTGGCCGGTTGCTATGAAAAAGCTTTTTTTCTTTCTCAAGATAGATAATATTGCTAAGACTTGATCGAGCTTTTTTGGTGTAGCCTTTCAATCAGCCAAAATAAGTGTTGCATTTTTTTCGTTTTTTCGAGGGAAAATGACATGTGTTAATAACTAATGAAAAAAAAAGTTAAGAAAGACGCCGGTCGACGATTTATTGACATTTATATCGTAGTAAACTTGAGTTTACTTTCAATCTGCTATTCCTGCACCACATGCTGAAGCTTCCTCTTCAATTTGAGTTGCCTCAAGCGACGAACGATTTTTCGGCATTTTCACAGTAGCCTAACCCCTTAAATGTAGGCCGCATACATTGTGAACGGCCGTCTTCTTGATCGTTTTACATCGTAAAACGTCTCGATGGCAATACCAGAAGAAAGCGACGAAGAAAAAAGCGAACCAGTAACGGATTAATTCTACACGAGAAAGGAAGGAACGAGAGCGAGTGCGTGCGCGCGTGTCGTGTGTGAGTGCAAGAGAGAAAGAGATAGAGAGAGAATTGCGGAGCCGATGACGTGATCGCCGCGCGTCGTTCTCGTTCGCCTGCCGCCCGGATTACACGGCGTCGCCCATCTTGGCTCCTCTGGGCTGCTGCTATGTGGTTTTCTCTTAAAGGGCACGGCCATCGATCGAGAAACTTTGTACGAAGGTCGTCTCGCGTATATAGCTTTCGCATACAGTGCTGCGGACGACGCCACAGCCCTGTCCTATACGAGGCTCACCCAACGATGTCGAATCTCAGCGGTGGAAAGAGACACCCTACAGTGCCCGAAGTTTTCATTCTTGCGTTGCGTGTCGTTGTTGTTTTCGGGCTAGCGCGAGACTAACCCAAATCAAGCTGTCATCATTCGAAATCAGTCACGCGATCGTGATCGCTATTTTTATCCAAAAACTTGGGCATTTTCGAGCACCCGAAAAAACCTCGTGCTGTAGCTCGATTGAAAGTAGGGTGCAGGTCGAATAAAGGGAAGTACTCGGTTTTCGAGCATCAAAAATCTTCGAGCTTACATTACTTCTGAAAATTCTGAAAATTTGGTATGTTTTTGTATGAAGTATTTCAGAGGTCGTGTAAAAATTTCACGACAATTAGGAAGCTCGTTATTGAACAATTAACATTCACAAATTAAATGCTGTCTTATGGAAACTGATGTAACTTTGCAATAAGTTTTTTTTTGACCTCTCAATTTTGTAATAGCTACAATATACTGAAAGCAACGGAAACAAAACGAAGTTTATTGATAAATTTTTTTTTATTTCTTTTAAAAATTGTTCTTAACAAAATGTCAATTTTTTAATAACGAGCTTCCTAATCGTCGTGAAATTTTAACACGATCTCTTAAATACTTCATACAAAAACATACCAAATTTTCAGAATTTTCTCATCATTTTTTATTTCAACCCTTAAGAAGGTTGAAGTAATGATGATAGAATTCTGAAAATTTTGTATGTTTTTACATGAAGTATTCAGAAGGTCGTGTAAAAATTTCATGACGATTAAGAAGCTATTTATTGAACAATTAACATTAACATGTTTCATAGGGACTCAACATCCTTAAACTTTGATTAACGATATTTCATACGTTTTCGGGTATTCGACGAGTTATAAAATGTGGGCAAAATTATCGTCCGACTCAATTCTGCTACCAGTCATCAGAAAGAGGCTACCGAAGGTATGTGCAAAATTTGAGCTCGATCGGTCAATTAGTTATCGCGATATCGTGGGCGCCGATTTGAAAAGCACAGTTCTGAGATAAACGCGTTCAAAGTTTTGATACCGTTAGATGAGGTTTGAATTGAATTATCGATGTTTACTAGTTAATCTGCCAACCCGGGTCCATAGATTGCTCCTTCTTCCCTTTCGTAGAAATGGTCTTCTAGACGATGGACTTCCAGACCAGACTACTACCTTAAGTGTAACCATTTTTAGATCAATATCTATAATATAAACTTATGAAAAAAATTCACGAAAATAGCCCTTTTTAGCGTCTAAAGTGAGTAGACCCCGGGAACGAAAGTCGTTAAATGTGGGTAAGGAGGTTGGAGCGTTATCCGCAATCGAAGATAAAAATAAATAAAAATATATGTTATTGTCGAGACTATGCTGAGTCTTTATGATTTTTTTAAACATTTTTCACCTCTCAACACCAGAGATAAAAAATAGTTTGATGTATGTAATTCAACGTGCGGTTAGATGGGCAAGACGTTCACACTACGGGCGAAGTAATTTTTTTGCTATTTAGCACCATAATAAACTAATTCTAACAACGGATTAATGTAGACTAAAAATTTGTGAACATTTTGAAGAGAGGAAAAACGATCTTGCCCATCTTAAAACATATATTCAATATTGGACCATCAAGGTTTGATAAAACATCACAAATCTCGGCTGACAAATGAATTGCTGCCAACCTCAATGTCCGCGAAGTTGCCGTATTTCGGCAACAGTTAATGTTAATTAATGGTAATAATGAATAATCTCGTGACATGAATATATATATAGGCATCATGATAAATTACTCAGAATGTCATTTCTAGTTGTATAAAACGTTCACTGGCTCAGTTTTTTTTTCATAATCATCGATAATGTTGTACTTTTTTAAGTTGGTATTGACACAAAAGTTTTTCTTATTCACGTAATAAAAGTAAATATGAAAATTCATAGTTTTGATCTTTAATTCTATATTTTATGAAAAATTAGCATCTACAGAATAAATCTGTACAAATCATTTATAAACTTTCATTTGACTCAATCGGGCCGCTCCAACCTCCTTACCGACTTACACCTAGATGACATTATTGAAAACATCCACCCTTGGTTTTTGACGCATTCTCAAAGAATAACATTTTCAAAATATTCATTGAAATTTCAAGTCGTTTCGTTAAAAAATGAGGGAGTTACGGGCGTTTATAGGTAAATTCCATAAATCGGGACACTTCAGAATAGTTTTTCGGAAAATGACTTTTCGTGAGATCGTTAACCACGATCTCACAAATTTCACCGCACCGATCGCCTTACAATTTTCCAAGCTTCTTTTGTATATCAAATTGATTATCATTGTATCACCGAAAACCGATACTTTCACTTTGGACTGCGGCCATTCTACCAAAAGTCAATATTTTATTAAATCCTTCGTCCAAGCACTACACAATTTCGTGCAAAAACTAAATGCGTTTGGCTCTTTATTTCGGATTATTTGTTTCCGAGCAGCAGTGGACACCGCGAAGGACGGTTTTCGAACAGCGGTCTGCACAAACTATTCTATCTATCACATTTATGAATATTTTTCAATACAAGAATTGTAAAAGATACTTAAAACTATACTCTTCAATGTAAACAAAACATAAATTACAATCCTGTCCCCGTGTTCCAAAAAAAACCACCATTAAAACAACCCCTGAAGGGATTTTTTGGCGACGTGCAATAGTTTTCGGTATATTGAATATTAAAGTTTTTTTGACGCGTCCCACCTGTATATGTTATCGCGCTTTCCGTTTTGTCCAAATAAAAATACGCTGAGACTCGCCGTCCGGTTATCGGACGAATAAGCCTATGTTATTCGTCCGGACAGCGGCTACTTTCACGCGGTTCACGCTGTGCAACGCCCCAAACACACAAACCCAAACAAATCAACCCAAACCCAAACATGAAAAACCCAAAATGACAAACGCAAACAAACCACCCCAATAAAGAAATCCAAACCCAAATAAACAAACCTAAAAAACCCAAACCGAAAAAAAACTAACCAACCCAAACCCAAATAAACAGACCTAAAAAACCCAAACCGAAACAAACCTAACCAACCCAAATCCAAACAAGCTGGCCCAAAAAAACCCAAACCTAAACAAAACCGACCGACCCAAAAACCCAAACCCAAACAAAACCAAACCAAACAAACACACCCAAACAACTCAACCCAAATACAGACACAAAGCCAGAAAACCCAAACCAAACAAACCCAAACAAACCAACACAAATTCAGAAAAACCAAAACCCAAACACAACTGACCAACCCAAACCCAAACAAAATTATAAAGATTTTCTTCGGATGACTACGTGTAAATTATTCTTCCGGATAGTTTTAACAATTTAGCACATTCTATCCAGACAATTATATATATGTTATTCGCCCGGATGCTAGCTTACACGAATCACAACAATATGTACGCCTACTGGAAATACGGCGTGAACGGAGCCGCCATCCGGACGAATAACATATGTTTATTCGTCCGATAACCGGACGAGGAGAATCTCCGATAAACATATCCAAACAAACCCAAAAACTACTGTGCGTCGCCAAAAATCCCTTTAAGGATGTTGAGTCCCTATGAAACATGTTAATGTTAATTGTTCAATAAATAGCTTCTTAATCGTCATGAAATTTATACACGACCTCCTAAATACTTCTTGTAAAAACATACAAAATTTTCAGAATTCTATCATCATTACTTCAACCTCCTTAAGGGTTGAAATAAAAAATGATAAGAAAATTCTGAAAATTTGGTATGTTTTTGTATGAAGTATTTAAGAGGTCGTGTTAAAATTTCACGACGATTAGGAAGCTCGTTATTAAAAAATTAACATTTTGTTAAGAACAATTTTTAAAAGAAATAAAAAGAAATTTATCAATAAACTTCGTTTTGTTTCCGTTGCTTTCAGTATATTGTAGATATTACAAAATTGAGGGGTCAAAAAAAACTTATTGCAAAGTTACATCAGTTTCCATAAGACAGCATTTAATTTGTGAATGTTAATTGTTCAATAACGAGCTTCCTAATTGTCGTGAAATTTTTACACGACCTCTGAAATACTTCATACAAAAACATACCAAATTTTCAGAATTTTATCATCATTTGCGATTTGGGACTCAACATCCTTAAAAGGAATGTTTGTGCAAAATTTCAGTTTGGCGCGCGGGGGGGACTTCGGAACCTTACCCGTGTGGTGTAACTCGTTAAAAGTAAAACATTCGTGGCTATAATTTCACGATTGACGGTGAATTTGCAGATGAATTACACCTGCAAGAATTTCACAGATTTCAATGTGTTTTTGGGCTGTTGTTTTCACACAACGCCTTAGCATGACTGATGCACCAGTGGTCTAGGGTTTTTAGCTTCGCTATTTTGATGCAGAGCGAATCCTATGCTCGCAGACCAATCACTGACGCTGACGGCTCTGGATACGCTTGGGACCCAAAGAACATTTCGTTTTCCAATATTTTTTTCCGATGAGAGTATTGGCGCAACGAGTTCGGGATTTTTCACGATTCATACACAGTCTTGTCAAGTTTGACTTTTCTTATTGGAAAATATTGATAAACAATAAAGTTGTTATTATTTTTTAAAGAAAGTGTCGTCGTTACTGCATGGCCAATCGGTGCAGGTCAGCCTGGGAACTGGAGTGATATGAAATTTTAAATGTTGCACATTTACTTTTGGTATAATAATAAAACCTCCGTATAGCACGATACTTTTTCGAAATTTTATAAGTTACGAGAATCGTCAGCTGTAGAGAAAAATCGTTTTTTGACCAAAAAATAATTCTAATAATTCGTTATCAACAAATGAATAAATATTTCGAAAAATTATCCGATCATACGCTAGAAAATGTTAAAAAGTGCGCTCTGACCGAATTTGAAGTGATTGGTACGGACAGATTTTGTGATACGACTAACGTCGTTTTATCGGGCGTTCTTACCTTTCACAAAAATCGTCATAACTCAATCAACTATTGGAAATGTCACAAAATATTTGTTGCAAATTAGAGTTTAGACCCTGGACTATGACTTCACGCGTTGAAAAAAAATCGTATTCTCGATATTTCAAGCTTATGCAGACTCCTCGACCACATAATTCTGGTCAGTACACTCACCGTTCTTTATTCCAATATAATTTTAATCCTCGAAATCTTTGGAATACACTACTCTTTGTGTTTGTATATTGATCTAATTGCGAAATACGAATAAAATTGTGTAAGAGAACTTCTATGATGCCTTCTATTCTTCTTCTATATTCTTCTATGATCAAGTATCTTTGTGGAAAGCTTTTTGAAGAGTAATATACCCTAGAAGGGCCGACGGAATACGATGAACACTATTTCTCTCCTCCGCAGACGGTACTCTTCGATCATTGAGCATCTTGTGGACGAAAGTCTCTCGTCGTTAAGAGACCCGTATGTCAGACCATGGATGTCGCGCTTCAGCTCCATTGATCATATGCATACAATACCTAAATAGACGTAATATGTATAAATTGATATATATATATATATATATATATATATGTATATGTCGAGTATGTGAAATGGGAGTCCTTGTGATGACGTTGAAGTTTGCATAATTGAAATGCAACGTTTCTCTCGTACATTTTCAATCTTTTTATTTTGATCTTCACCCTAAGGTAAATGTCCCAATTATTGAACACTATCTTGTATTTTTATAAATTCTCATTCACCTGCATGCATTTACTTAATTATAAAAATTTCATTACATATATGGAACTTTTAGTTATCGAAATGTTACCTTACTTGTGCAAAAAAAGCTTTGATTAATGGAGAAAAAAATTATTTAATCAGCAACGGTGACCCGATTTGACGTTTCGTGGTAACTGTTTATCGTTTTTGCTAAGACGCGCCGCTTCATGCGTAAGGGCATAAAAGATTCAAAAACTGTCGCATCTCAAAAAGTAAAGGCGTTTCAGGTTCCTCAGAAAATTTCTTACAAATGACAATTAAAAAAAAATGTTTTTAATGAATTATTTGTTAAAAAATACGGTGTTCGATCATAGAAAATGCAGTGTGTCCCAATTATTGAACACTCGAATTCTCCAAGATGGCGTCATTAAGGCGTTACCCCCACTTGTAGCGCAAAAAAAGGCCTTTTTCATGAATTTTTTAAAAGAAAACTACAAAACTTTTTTAATCGATCAATATACCATCTTGAAGAACACATCTTGAAGAACTTTCAGTAATTTTTTTATTGACAAATATTACATTGTTTAGTGGCAAATAGCCGTCAATGAAATAATGTTTTTATATACACGGTTTGCGGTGACCAACATTGCGGCGAAGTGGATCATCTGAAAAAAAAATGCGGATGGATTTAGTCAAATATAAGTATAAACTAGTCTTTAATCGAAGGATTTTAAAAAATATTCATTTTTTACAAAATGGCGGACAGTCAAAGTTAATGGTTCGATTTTAACGAAAAAAAACAGCCGTTTTTTTGGCTATAAAACGGCAATTTTTTTTCGAAAAAAAAAATCGAACGATTAAAGACTACATTTTTATGTATTAAATAATCCTGCAAAATTTCAAGAAGATCGGTTCATTAGTGTTCGAGTAATCTTGGTCACCGACTTCAGAAAGGCCATTTTGAAAAAAACGCGTTTACAGTTTCAATTTCAGTTCTTTAATTCACGGATTCTTCTCTTTCAACGCTCATATCTCAGTCAATTTTGTTCGGATCGACTTGAAATTTTCAGAACATATTCTCAGATACTTATACTTCAAAAAAATGCAATAAAAAAATCGATTTTTCCAAAATCGCAAGTCGGGGTAACCCCTTAAACCCATCAAAACATCGAGACAGTTAACGTGTGACAGATCGTGTGAATGGGATTTATACAAACAAAAACTGTAAGTTCCTGAATAAACTTACCTTTATTCTTTTAATAATAACTCTAAGATCGTCAAATATATTTTTTATTTGTATTTTCGTGCATTAAGCACAAAAAGAAAAGTAAAAAGAGAATATAACCTTAATGTAACCTAAAAATACGGATGTAATGTTCAATATTTTTTGCTCTTCGATATGTCAGGGACAAAATTTCAAGAGGGAAAGAGAATTCTCGAGAGTGTTCAATAACTGGGACATGCCTGTTCAATATTAGGGACATGGGCACTTCCAGTGTTCAATAATTGGGACATTTGCATGCTTCACATTGTTACTCTTTTTTTTTCATTTGAAATCATTTCAAAATAATTTAAAGGGTGATTTTTCGAAAGTAAAAATAACAAAGTATCATTTGAACATGAAAGCGATGGTTTTTTTCTTTATTTTATATTTTTTCTCACCGAATTCCATCCCCCAGATCCTTAGTTGTTCAATAATTGGGACATTTACCTTAAGGCTTTATTTTGCCAACTGAGGTCGTGAATCTCTTATACGAATATGGAAAAATCTTTGAGTAATTTTTACAGCCCATATCGGCCGACTTTTTTCCGTTTTTTTATTTTAAAAAATTAATTTTTTTTCCATTCCAATGATGCTAACTTCAACATTATATATATTCTTTTGTTCAAAGTCCTCAAAGATAAAAAAAACAGTCGATAAACCGATCTAGCTGAAAACGCTTTATACTCGTACCACTTGTGCGCCAAGTAGCGTGATGGATAAAGACTCACAATGTTCCGGCTTCGAGCAAGGTTCATGGTCTGTTGCATCGTTGGAATGCAACGAATATTCTTTTTATTTTTATTTTCATTATTTAACAATATCTTTTATCGTAGATCAAATTTCTAGATCTCTAAATAAACGAATTGAGAATGATTGAGGGATTTTCGTAATGAATATTCGGCGAAGAAATTGGAGTACCCGATTGAAAAATAATCATTTCCATTGCATTGCAACGATACAAACTTCGATCTCATCAAGGTACGTCGTTAACCAACTGCATAAATATTGCCGTTCCTCGTGTGGACCGAGGCACGCACGAGCGCTTTTTGCAACACTGACGAGTAGCGTGAAGAAAAAAAGGTTTGCTCTCCATTACTCGTGTTAGGAGTATGAGGAAAAAGAAAAATGTTATTTCACGTGGCTCCAGCAGAAGAACAGCGTCGCGGAATGCTGTAAAATTTAACAGTGCAATTCTATTTGATTCTATCGATGAATCTGCGAGTGATTGAATTATTGTAGTGAGATAGCCGAAAGTTGTTCGAGAAGAATGCCATTCCGACTTGGGTGCTAGTGTACACTCAGAAAATAATATATTTCTATGTACCAGGATTTGTTAACTATTAACAAATGGTAAAGTTGGATATGGCGAAATAAATACTTTCTTACAGTTAATGAATCATTCATTTGAGCCTCTGAATTGTCACAAATAAAGATTTGGTAATAGTTAAGAAATGGGTACTTCAATGGAACATACCCGTTATTAACAACCAATAGATATACAGTCGGTCTAATCCAATGCTTCGTATTGATACACTATAAATACTTATTTTCTATAACTGAGGCGTTTATTCAATGAGAACAGCGGAAAAGATGTCCTAGATGTAAAGGATAGTTGGGTAAACGATATTTTATATTCGCACAAAACAGAATTCGGGTATAGTTACCAAATTAAGATTTCGACAAAGTCATTCATTGATTGTCGGCAGATGAATGTGCAGTTGAATCGATGTAGCACTATAGTGCTAGTAGGCATTACAAGGAACAACTCTTATAGAAAATAAGAGTTGTTCCTTGCTACTTCTAGAGGACAAATCGTTGTCCAACGATTTGTCCTCTACAAGTAGCAAGTTCGTTAATCAGAGGGCAACAAAGATGGCAGCATCAATACGTCGTAGAGAAAGGAACGACTCTCATAGAAAATAGGCGGTCGACCGAGCCCACGGTTGACGTCTTGGCCACCCCTGCTCTAATGCATAATTTAATATTCTATATATATATATATATATATATTTTAGAAAGTTTTCTAAAGAGTTGGCAGATCGCACAAACCAAGCAAATCGTTCATTGATGCATCGGCGCAGAGAATAAATTCACGTTTTTAATTAAGTAAGTGGACATGCGGTCACACACTATCCAGTGTACCTCAATGGTATCTACCTCGCGGCTGTGCACGAAAGACCTTGTGCGACAAAGGCATATGGTAGCGTACAAAGTAAATGGTCTTGCCAAATGTACGATACTTATCTTAAGTACAGATTTGTTAACTATTAACACATCATTATTTGAGACGAGTCGTCGATTTTTTAACAGTTATTTGCTAACTATTGACAGGGCTATATTGGATTTGCCTGAAGATTTTTAAATTATTACCAACTATTCATGTTGTAACAAGTGTACGACTGTTATCTCAAAGAACTACTGGGCCAACATCCTAAATACAGATTCATTAGTGGTTAATAAATCCTTATTTGTGTTAAATAGAGAAGTTGTCGCGTCAACTGTGTGACTCTTGGCTCGAATGCGGCCGAAATAGTCGTTTCGAATGAAGAATAGTTAATTGTTGTGACATGTTCATTTGCATTGAACCCAGGATAGCCGTGGCAACTATACGTTAACGGCCCCAAATCTAAATATATTAATTGTGAACAACTCTCTACTCCTTTGAACGATATTATTATATCACAACTTCAACTCGTTATTCGATTGCCATAAACATCTACTGAGTTAAGACAGATAAACGTGATCAAATAAATCATTCTTTTCAAAAAAATACTATGGCTGTAAAATTTTGTCATGAGAACACCAATATTTATTAACGACTAACAAATTATGTAACAGTTAATGAATATTTGAATAAAAGTGCCAACTAAATATATTTCTTTACTATAAATAAACTGTTTTCTCAGTGTAAGGCTTCCCGTGTGTTATCTTACGCGCCACTACCCCTACGCTTTCACGGGACATTCATCTCCGAACCTGCTTGGTTTCAGAGTTGGTTGGTTATTCGTTGATTCTTGATTGAGCTGCGAACAAGCGTCTCTCAATCTCTCCATCCAATAACGTGCCGACATAGAAATGGTGCAGCGGTATCCCTCTATTCGAGCCTAGCTTCGACGATGTTGACGCGAATACGACGGAGCTATCGCGCTCGATGGAAAGTAAAATGAGTAAATAAACGCTCGGTAGAAGCGTTCAGTAGTTTCCGTTCGTACGCGTGCACCCGGTTATGCAGAGCAAGCATTAATCGTAATCGCGCTTGGCCGCGACCCGCGCAACCCTGCGACATCACATCCACTTGTCGTCGTTGCAATAATATCAACGGTAATAACGAAAACGCGCCATCTCCACTACGTGGCAATTGGCGAAGTTCCTTTTCCAATTCTTGGATCACGAATGTTCAGCACGTTGCCTTTTTTTTGACTTAAGACTCCGAGCAAGCTTACGTTCCTCTTGCAATTATTGGGATGTTGAATAAGTTCTCGCTCTTTTTTCCGTGGAAATTAATGCTTCGTTTTACAAAGTCATCCCTAATGCTTTGAAACGTTTTGAAACTGTTGTGTGGCCAACTCCTAATGATTCTGCAAGTTCAGCTAGCGTCTGACATGTTTGGGGTAAAATATCCATAAGTCGAATATCCATAAGTGCCAATATCGATAAGTGAATATCCACAAGTCAAATATCTATAAGTGAGTATAGAGTAGAAATGAGCGCTAAAAACAAACCCAAACAAACAAACAAACTCATTTCTACTCTATACTCACTTATGGATATTCGACTTATGGATATTCGTACTTATGGATATTCAACTTATGGATATTCGTACTTATGGATATTCGACTTATGGATATTTGTACTTATGGATATTCGTACTTATGGATATTTGACTTATGGATATTCGACTTATGGATATACACTTATGGATATTCACTTATGGATATTCAACGCCACTGTTCTGACATGAGTCTTTATGAAGTGGTGCCCCCAATTCAACACATCAAAATCACTATTTTTGAAGCGTATAAAGGAATCTCTGCACGTTGATTTCAACAGAGCACGCTTCAGCTGCAGATTTAAAAAAAATAAAGTATCGCAGTAAAATTTCCCGCGAATACTTTTTTTTCGGCACGAACTTTGACATGTTTGAGACTGAAAAGAAAGTTGATTATACTACGGCGAAATGGCATACACTGAATTTCAAGCTTGCTCATAGTACTTCTTTATAGATGCGTTACTATCTTGAACTACACGCAGGCAGTTCTGGTAACGCCGTCTGTTGGAAAACAGCGAGAACTTATTCAACGTCCTAATAGATTTCGATTGAGCAAATTTCAAGTCGTTCGGTCCAGTTGGTTTTGCGTAAAGTTCGAAAAACTTTTTCCACGGGTCGTCGACGGAGTTGTCCGTTGTTTCGCGTTAACATTCAGCCGTATACGAACTGGCAATATACGCCTAAATAGCAGCTCAAGTGGTGACCTCTACTTGAGCCGCGTATTCATTCGTGTATCAGCACCAATTAAAGCGCATAGATAGGCGTATCTCGAGCAACCCCGGCAAGCACGGAGACTACAGCGAAAGAATTCGAGCTTTGTGTTCTGGTGCGTCCGTAAAACGTTGGAGCTTACGGTACGGCGGCGCTGCTGTCGACTCGGCCCGGCGTGCCGTATTCTCGTCTCGACATTGTAAGGAGCGCTCGACTAAAGTTCTCCGATTTACGCCTTGTGTGGTGCATATCAAATGGCATGGCCAAGATAACGAATGAAATGAAACTTAGTGGATCGTCTCTATGCAACGCGATGGTCACTTTCGCAGAATGAACTCGTTCGGTACCGTATCGATCGGAGCGACTCTAGTGGTGATATATGACACTATTGAATGCGACATTTGGTTCTATCACATTCAAACGAGAGTTCGAACTTTCGTGCTTAATTCTACGTGTCCAAAGTTCCAAAATATTTCGCCAATGACTGCGCAACAAGGCATTACTGTTGAATTCGACAGCTGCACTATGCATGTCATATTTTCTTGTTTTTTTTTGTATTGAGGTGAAATAAAGTAATATACATTGAGCTGAAATGACAGATGACATGAAAAGACTTTGCAACTTGTCTCAAAAACGGCTGGACCCGATTACTTCCAATATCCACACTCACAGTGTAATTTTTTATCGTTATGTCTTAGCGAAACTTCAAACCATGTACCGAGTGAGGCAACAACTACGAACAGTTGAAATATTTTCTGACCTATAAGTGTTAGAAGAAAACTTTTCCTACAAAAGTTGCATAGTTCGAAGGGGGTCATCGAGTGGCGGCTACGAGGTTTATCCAGCTGGGGGCGCTTCAGAGATTTTTTTGAAGGTCACCATAATTTTTCAGAATGGGACCGGTATTTTGTTTCAAAATTTTATCAAAAAACTAAAAATAAGTCCACACAACAAATTTCAAAATAATCGATTAGATTTAGTATAAAAAATAAATTTCAATATTTTAGCCTAAAGTATTACAGATTTTCGTTATTATATATATAATAACGAAAATTTGTGATAGTTTTCTATTCTTTCATTATCAGCATATGTAGAATGAAAAATAAATTACAATTTAGAAAAGAACCAATCTCAATGCTAGTATGTACATTTGCGAAGAATTTTCTTTGTTTTTCAAATACTCCGAATTTTAGTTGCTCCTGTTTACGGTCTCATAGCAACTATGTTACGAAAAATGTTCTCAGTGTTATTCTTATACATAAATTAGTTCGCGTATTAATCTGTTTTAGTGTTTTTTTTACTCGGCAGAGTTTAATCAGACTGTCGTATTCACGTTGATATTGTCGTGTGGCCATGGCTGCATTGATCGGTCACTCGTTACCGTAGCTAACCATGAAATGTTGTACCTAAACTTTTTACATCTTCGGCTACGCTTTTTCGATCGTTTCTCACATGGAGCCTCCGGGACTCTAACCTAGACGCGGTCATCGTAGTTTTTCAGCCCCTGCCAAATCTCTGCAACTAGCAACGTTCCTCTCATATCGGTACAACGTAACGCAAACGCGTTTCACCGCGTGCCTTCGCCAACGTTACCCCAATGACATTTTAGCCCCAACCTTCCTCACCGCCCCCCCCCCCTCCCGCCATGACGTTAGAATTTCATTCACCCGCTAGGAGAAGTTAATCATCGTTTAATGATAATTCACCCCGACCAAACGGGTATTCGGATGAAAGAGATCATCCCCGTGACTTTCGGCAGACCCAATGGAGATACGCGCGACAGAATGTTGCGCTGCCCCTAGGGGGCTTTACAATTCGTAGCTCCGCGTACCCGCATACAAAAATTCACATCGATCCAGAGCCCTCGAATATCTCCCGAAATCGTCGTCGAAAGAAACAAAAAAGCCCCACATATAGAATACGAAAATTTCGTCTACACGCCCGATAATAGTAACTTTATACAGATGTAGCCAAGTATGGATTACGCGTTGCTTCGAATCACGGGATACATGCGATGGGGTCGAGATTAAATTCGGCGTGCCCCATAAGGCTGCAGCCGGGGGCTTGCAGGAGACGAACCCCCCCGCCCCCCCCCCCCGTCCTCTGGTTAATCATCGCGCCGCCCGTAGGTTAAGGGGTTACCCCCACTTGCGGTTTTGAAAAAATCGATTTTTTTTATTGTATTTTTTCAAAGTATAAGTATCTGAGAATATGTCCCGAAAATTTCAAGTCGATCCGAACAAAATTGACTGAGATATGAGCGTTGAAAGAGAAGAATCCGTGAATTGAAGAACTGAAATTGAAACTTTAAACGCGTTTTTCTCAAAATGGCATTTCTGAAGTCGGTGACCAAGATTACTCGAACACTAATGAACCGATCTTCTTGAAATTTTGCAGGCTTATTTAATACATAAAAATGTAGTCTTTAATCGTTCGATTTTTTTTTCGAAAAAAAAATGGCCGTTTTATAGCCAAAAAACGGCCGTTTTTTTTCGTTAAAATCGAACCATTAACTTTGACTGTCCGCCATTTTGTGAAAAATGAATATTCTTTAAAATCCTTCGATTAAAGACTAGTTTATACTTATATTTGACTAAATCCATCTGCATTTTTTTTCGGATGATCCACTTAGCCGCAATGTTGGTCACCGCAAACCGTGTATATAAAAACATTATTTCATTGACGGCCATTTGCCACTAAACAATGTAATATTTTTCAATAAAAAAATTACCGAAAGTTCTTCAAGATGTTTTCTTTAAGATGGTATATTGATCGAAAAAAAGGTTTTGTAGTTTTCTTTTAAAAAATTCATGAAAAAGGCCTTTTTTTTGCGCTACAAGTGGGGGTAACGCGTTAAGGCGCCGACGTTGAAACACACTCCGCCTTCTACCATCGTCTCACGTGTTTGTGGCATTTAAACTCCCGTGGCCGAGAACAATGGAGCCTCGGAAAGTTATCCGGGGACGGGATGCACACACGGCACGACAGGACGAATCTATCGAGGATAGGTACAGAGGGGTTGAACGAACCCCGAAAAATCGTACGTGCAGACGCCCCCCTCCCTCTCCCCATATATATACATGCATACATGTATTACCGTTTGACAAGCAGAAGGGCGTAAACCGCCTGACTTCGGATCGTAAATTCGATTCGTTGCGTCCATTCCGCAATACGAGTCTTTTCACGAAGGATGGCGAATCTCGATTTCTCCCTTTTCACCCCTCGTCGAGCAAGCCATGTGCCACTTTCCCCGTGCCCGCAAGAACCCGCGTGCGTTGACACGCGTCCCCCATAAGCCCCCCGCCCCCACCCCCCGAGGGTAACTCGCACGCGCCATCGGCCTGTCCCTAATACGCACACACACGTTCTACCTCACGCGTATATATGCGAAAGAGATAGAGAGCGAACAATGCGATTCGCGCGAGAGTGGATTCGCCGGACCCCGGAAAGCCTATTCGGTTTTTTATCCACCCCCCCCCCCTGCCGCGCTCGCCTCTTTCCACGCTGCGTTTTGTTCGCGAGACTCGAAGCACAACAGCAGTCAAATTAAGCTCCGACTATATACGGTAGGGTGAAAATAGTAGGAGGGGATAAATAGGGGCGAGAATATCCCCTGCGAAAATGCTCCCTCACGGAGAAAGGGCGCCCCCTCGCTCCTACACACAGATTTATGGATGGCAAACGTCGCAGCACTTTTCGATGCCAGCTCCCCTGCCCCCACAAGCCGCGATTGCACGTTGTAACGTACGAACCCGCAATAGAGGATATTCACGCGGATTATACTCGTATGCTGGTAAGCAAGCAACGAGGGAAATAAAAGTTACCATCGTTTGGGTCAATATCATCGCTGGCTAAAGAGATTGACGATTCCGTGAAAAGCTGCACGTGTATTTCGACACGTGGGAAAATTGATTCTCGCTATCACCTACTCGTCGACGCGTTGCGAAGTCTTCGATATGTCGAGCTTGAGTGGCATCGGGGGTTGCAACGATGGAAGGCAATGGAAATCGTCATTTTTCAAGCGCTCTCGTATTTCGAGGAGAACGATCTTTATCACGGAAATTGGAGGATTATTTTTTGTGTCGATTGTTCGGAGATGTGGAATTTTAATGTGAAAAAAATAATATCTTCGATAATAAAAGGCACACTGAGGGAAAAGTGAATGGTATTTGAAACAAACGCGCATGGTGAAAGTGAGTATGGTCGAATTCCCTATTGTTTATTGTCAACGCAAACGTAATATGGTTAACACAACTGTGAGCGAAAATATATCTAAGCTATGAATTAACTATGTCGATATTGTAAAGTCTTTCACAGTAGTTAATAGTTATTTTAGGGATACTGGATGAGAAAAAACACACTGCCAAAACGGCATGATTAGATAGACGCTTATAGTTGTGTTAACCATATTATGATCGCGGTAGCAATAAGCTATATGAATTTTACTATGACCACTTTTACCACGTGCGTTTTTTTTTATATTATAAATACTATGGACATTTTTCTCAGTGCAAGTTTGTACTATTTATATATGGTTGACATTAACACTTGTTGAGTATAAACTGTTACAAGATCTTACGAAAAGTGACTATACGAACAACATTATGGTAACCGTATAGTGAAGACGTAAATCATTTGTCAATAAAGTAGAGACTGCGGTGGCACGCTATGATCGATATAGATATATCAGCGCATTCATTTATCAGTTTTTAGAATCCGATATTTCGAAAACTATTGGGCCGCGCCAAAAATCCATTCAAGCAGTGACATATATTATCAAAAAAGCAATCTGTGCAAAATTCCACCTATATCAGGGGTAGCAGCTACTCGGAAATGCAGCTGGAATTACTTTTATCCGTTATGCCAAATCTACGATCGAAATACCATAAGTACCCGGTAGCATAGTGGCAGCGTGCCTGAATATAGATAGGAAGGTCGTAGGTTCGAATCTCCATGTAGGTGAAACATTTTCTTCGATAGGAATCATTTCAGGAGGTCAGGGAAAATAACAAATCGTGATAAACAATCATACAGGTAGTACTCTGAACTGAAAATTTTTGAATTTATGAAATATCATATACATTTACTAGACATACCATTCAACATGGTAAACACCACTATTGTTTGATAGTGTAAGGAATCATCTATTTTATGAAAACCTACTATATTATATAGCATTGACAAACAACGTATGCTTGAAAGATTGGTGGTTGCGGTTAACATATGATCATAAAGAAATCAATCAAATAAATCATATGAGTGTAAAATAGTATTGTCCCCTCAGGGTAATATAAAATATGATTGAAATATGGTTGAGGTTACTATACATTTCTGTCTGCGTAAAAAGGAAAGAATTCTCGTTGCTTCGCAACGATGTAAACTTGGGGACGATGACTTCTGTGAGTTTTGCAATAGTTTGTGTTCATCGAGTAAGGATATATGCAGTTTTGTGCGCAACGATCTCTCTGAGCGAGGCTTCAACTGCACGCAAAGTGCGGAGGATGTGGAATGGACTTTATTCTTCAATGAAACGGGCGGAGGACGTACTCTTGAATGTACTTTTATACGAGGTTCGTTGAAAAAACAAGGTGACTTCAAATTCCTCGGGCTACGTACATTCGATTTTCGATTTTTTTTTGTCATGTTGGTACACCCAACATATGGTGACATTATCAGCCATTTTGCATATTTAGTTTGTTTTTGACAGATATAAAGGTTAGAGGTGTTTTGGTGTGCTTGGCGATGTTCTGCTATCGATTTGTGGCAAATTGAGGATATAAAGACCTCATTGCTGGGAGAACTCAAGGCCATAACAAAAAGCGCATAACAGAAGTGCTTCGAGAATTGGTAAAAGCGCCGGCACAAGTGTATTGTATCGGAGGGAGATTACTTTGAGGGGACAAAATAGATATTGATGAGTAAATAAATATTTTTCGAGAACTATAAAGTCCCCTTATTTATTGAACAAACCTCGTATACCTGGATTATGGATTTTTACGCTTGAGGATGCGGATCACGCTTTGGAGATATTGAAGCTGATGAGCTTGACACGCAAACAATTGAGAGAGACTCGAGGCATCAAAAAATTTGTCGGCACAGTAATAAATTATATGAATACTTCCCGATGCAATAATAATGGATAATAAAACGTTTTTTTTTTCGGACGCATTTACGATTTGCTTTTTAAATATATTTTTCGTTTTAAAAATGTTTTTTTTTTTTTTTTATACGTACGAATAAAAATACGTTTTTTATACGTACGAATAAAAATACGTTTTTTATACGTATGTTTAAACGCCCTCTTGAGAGCTACTGCGACGACCCGAAAATCTGGATGATTTAAAAACATTTTGGTAGACACAGCGTTTTGGTAGAACAGACTGGTAGCGGAATTGGGTCGAACAATAATTTTGCCCACATTTTATAACTCGCCGAATACCCGAAAATGTATGAAATATCGTTAATCAAAGTTTAACAGGCCGCCATTTTGTAACAAAATTGTTTTAAGCACTAATTCGGCTACCAGTGCTCAGAATACTCATATAGATTGAGAATATATATATATTTTTTTCAGATGCATACATCACCCGGTTTTCGGCGGACCATGTAAAATTTTTTTTTAAACTACATGAAAATATTTAAAATAATTTTTTTTAAATGTAGATACATTCTCAAAGGAACAATAAATACACATGTAAAATGTCATCAATACAACTTCAACGGTTTAAAAGTTATTCCAACCCGAAAATGACGTCAAAAATTTCGCTCTAGACCAGACTACTGCCTCAAGATAGATAATATTGGCTGAGTCTTGATCGAGCTTTTTTTTGGTATAGTGATTCAATCATCAAAAATAAATGTTCAATTTTTCTTTCGCTTTTTAGCGGAAAAATGACAGTATTAATAACTAGCGAAAAAAAAAATGTTAAGAAAAACGTCGTTCAAGACTAAAGCCAATTACACTCAATAAGTGAACCAAATTTCAAGTCAATTCGTTAATTAGATGTCGAGAAATTGTGTACACCATTTTTAAAACCATTGTTTCGAGATAAACGTGTTTAAAGTTTTATTAACAATTATATCGTTGTAATCACGGGTTTACCGTTAATCTGCGATTTTTAATCTGCGTTTTTTAATCCGCGTTTACCTTTTCTGCGCCGCATGTTGGACCTTCCCCTTCATTTTGAGTTGCCCCAAGCGACGAACGGGTGTTCGTCGTTTCCACAGTAGCCTAATCCCTGAACATTGAAAATTATGGTCCAAGAGGCGCTTCGGGAGGCACGAAAAAACAAACGTCCGAGCTTATACCGAAAAAAGCCGAGTCAGCGTGGGCGGGAGACATTTGAATTGTAGCCGGCAAGAGTGCTTTAAAAATAACATACATTGGTAAGGTTAACGGCATGTGCCGAGTCAACATAACCTCACAAAATGTCGAACAGACTTTTCTCATAGGTGGTCACGATTTTCCGCGGAAAACAAAGCAAATCTGGCCCTGTACAATTCACCTGCGCAGAGGATCGACACATTTCCTTTGCCCAAAATATTATTTATCTTTGAGAAATTTCCATTCGAACCTGTCAGCTATCTCTCGCGCACTCGTATGTCACGTGGCTTCTACTTGGCCTCGAGTATACAATCGGATGTTACACGAGATCGTAAAAATGAATGGAGATGAAACAACGTCAACGTTGCGCACAAGCATAGCCACGATAACGACTAAATAAATAAAAATGCAATGACAAATATTTAAAAAAAATGCATCCAAGTTCAGTATCGCGTGTAACGAAAAATAATATTACGTAAATAACGATATACGTACGTATATATCTTCAGCTGTTTATAACTTGCGGGTTCGCCTGTTTTACGTTCGCTCGTCTCTCGGTCCCGTTTATTTACTTTCCGCGATCTTTTGTTTTCCAAAGGGTGCAGCGAGGACGAAGCCGGCGCCGAGCTCGCCGAAGTCGCGGATTGCGCGGCGGGGGCTGCAACCGACGGAGCCGGTCGTGGTGGGGGCGGCAGCAGCGGCGGTGGAGGAGGAACAGGAGGTGAAGCCGCTGGAGGAGGCGCCGGTGTGGCCAGTAGCGGCGGTGGAGGCGAGGCCGGCTCGACGAAGCAGCAGGGCGAGAGATGCCCACAGTGTGGCATGATTTGTAGAAATTCACACGTTCTTCAGCTTCATCTCGAGGACATCCACAAAACGTCCTTCGCCAGCATCGACAAGCACGATTTGAACGCTCAATTTTCCCAAGTTGTAAGTATTATTCTTTACCAATATGTTAATACCGTTGTAACTCAATTTTTGTAACAATTCACTCGTTATAATGTTTTAACCAAAGAATATTTCGTAATTTTTCGACATAGTCACTTTTCTGAAAAAAAAACGAGCCTTACTTTTTGTTGTTGCTATTTTCTCATTTATTACCCAAACAAACCCAAACCCAAACAAATTCCTGCATCAAAACCCTCACGCCGGAGGCGGCGTGAGGGTTTTCCTTCCTGAATACAAACCAACCCAACCCTCTCGGGTTTGGTTTGTTTGTATTCAGGCAGGCTTTTATAAATCCCCCAACATAAGCGTCGAAATGTCAAAAAATGCCGCGTTTTATCACGCGCTTCCGCGAACTTCAAAACCCCGTAACTTTTTATGGGGGAGGGTGAAATTCAGCTCCCCCCTCCCCCCGACTGATCATCATAATTTATAACCCAATGAATGAAAAACGAGGAAGAAAAAATATTAGGCCCATTTTTCGGAAAAGTCTACATTTAAAGAATTACCGAATATTTTTATGCTTGCTTTTGATGTAATTTTATTTGACGTTTTGTTTGTTCGTTTTCAGTCCTGCAAAGTGTGCAACAAGACATTTGCGAACGTCTATCGGCTGCAAAGGCACATGATCAGCCACGACGAGAGCGCAGTTTTGCGTAAATTCAAGTGCCCGCACTGTGAAAAAGCCTTCAAGTTCAAACATCATCTCAAGGTATACAAGCTGTGTGTGTGTGTGTGTGTGTTTTTTTCATGGTACAGTAGAAAGAAAAGCTTCGCAACTAGAATTCGAATTATGCGAATGAAAAATGTTTGTTTGGGTTTGTTTGGGTTCTGCTACTTCCATACAATAGTTACCAATTCGACTACTTCCATAGGAATGATTAATATCTGTTTGTTCATTTTTGTTTTTTTTTTTTCACAGGAACATCTTCGAATTCACAGCGGAGAAAAGCCATTCCAATGCAACAATTGCGGCAAACGTTTCTCCCATTCGGGCTCGTACTCGAGTCACATGACGTCGAAGAAGTGTCTGATTGTGAATCTGAAGAAATCCCGACAGAGCTCGATAACGTCGAGTGTCGAGCGCGTCGCAAAGAAGTCCCAGCAGAATCTGTCCAATCCACGCCGCGACATTGTCGATCTTCACGTTTCAAACAACAACACGTTCATGCCGATATTGCCGAAGTTGTCGCCCTTGGACTATCAAGACATACAGCGAGACGGAGCAGGTTTGAAACACTCGAATACTCATCGATGCGCCGACACGGGGCGCGAATATCTGGAAGCAAATAGTCGCCAGGGGGTGAATGAGAAAATTGAATGTCGAGCCGAAGTTTAAAATCGACGAGGAACAGGGCGATCAGATAAGAGCGCCCATTCTTATCGGCTATCGATGCAACGAATCGTTGAGGAAATATTTGTTTTCCTTTTGTCAGGTATCTACGACATGCCGACCCTTCTACCCCAGATGATGGGCTTTGGCAGTTATTTTCTGCAGTCGTCGATAGGAAAGATTCTCAATCAATTGCACACGAAACGATTGGACGAGGTTGCCGAACAATTTGAATCGCGCCGCGAGGTGATGAGCCCGTCGACCGCCGATTCCGAGGGCACCGAAGGCACGGAGGGAAAGAATTCACCGTCGCCAACGGATCCCCAGGGTATGGACGCGGTCAGGCGAATTCTCGAGACGGTCAACACTTCGGTGACGAAACAATTGCTCGAGGCAAACGTCAGAAAGTTAGCCTCGTCTCCTGCCACTATCAAGCGGGAGTACGACGAAGATTATCAGGTAATTGCCAACACGATGATTATTTCGGATGATTTTTTATTGTTTGAAGATAATTCGTGGGTTTTTGAAAAGTCAACAAACGCACGAGACGTAAGAAAATAAATAAGTAGAGGAATTTGCGAGGCTCAATTGTCGTTCGATTATCAGGACAGCGAGATGTCGAGCGAAATGACGCAAAGTCAGGACTGGCAAGTGGCAGATCAGTGTGACTCACAGAGCGAGGGCCTCGCTGCGAAACTCGAGGACGTCAATCCACCGTCGTCGGAACGTCATATCTACAAGAGAAAAGCCGAAGACAATGGCGTCGACACTTCCGAGGGTGATACGGACGACGAGGAGAGTACACAGCCGCAAAATGAATCCGGCAGGCGGGTCCGAGCGCGCTCGTTGATCGACGACGAACAGTTGGCCGTTCTTAAAGGTTACTACGCGATCAATCCACGCCCCAAGAAGGAAGAAATTGCCATGATAGCGAATTATATTAATTTCCCTACGCGGGTCGTTCAGGTGCGTTTCTACCTTTTCCATATATTCTACATGCGAAGATTTCCAAACGCGATGTCTTATTTTCGTCTCCCCTCGTGCGTTTACTTCAGGTTTGGTTCCAAAATTCTCGGGCGAGAGATCGCAGGGAATCAAAGATACCGGCTCTCGTACCGCTCGCGAGTCTCGGCAATCATACGAATCTCGAACAACCGCTTGACCTGTCAAAAAAAGAAGCTTACACGATATCCGTCGTGAAGGACAGTGACGGAGGCTCGAGCAGACACACCGCGTCACCGTGTGGCCCTAAGGAGGAACAAACTCGTCCAATTTCTCAAACTCACAATGATAGCGAAGACATCGATGATTCGCCGCTCGTCATCGACGAGGAGACTACCGATTGCGGCGAAGTCAAGAAACCCGAGGTCGTCAGTACCGAGGAAATCATAGTCAAGGCACGTCCATCACTTGATCCTAAAGACGTAGCTACAGATACAAAAATATTGGAATGTTCAATAAGTTCTCGTAATTTCGTCGTGTAAATTGATGCTTTATTTTTAAAAGTCACTCTCAATGCTTTCGAACGTTTCGAAAGTGTTGTGCTATCAACTCCTAATGGTTATGCAAGTTCAGCTAGGCGTCTGGCGTACACTGAATTTCAAATAATATTGAAGTTTGCATCGTTGTGGCGCAACGAAAGTCCAGTAGCTTGATCTTTATTTTTGGACGATTGGGACTACGACAAAACCCTCGAATGTCTTTTTGGATCCTTGTAAGAAAGCTTAAGCCCAAATTTGCGCAATGAGATTTTGGCTGGTGAAGAAAATCCGTTGATGAATGTTTTTTGAATATTTCCCGTTGCGACGATGCACACTTCAACATCGTGAATTCGAAGCTTGCTTATAGTACTTCTTTACAGGTGCGTTACCATCTTCGACTACATGCACGCAGTTCTGGTAACGCCATCTGTTGGAAAACAGCGAGAACTTACTCAACGTCCTAATATGTTGGCTCAACGTTCTCTGGTCACATTCGCGATCAAAGCTTTTTTAACGGACAATATTTTGAGAAGTTGACTTCTTTTGAAGCAAAGCTTTTTTCCACACAATTGAGTGGAAAAAAGTGTGCAATGTCATAAAGAGCAAGCACGAATGCTTGTAAAATTCATCAATAGTTCCATGTACAAAAGACATCGGAATAATTAACGCGGATGCTCTATAACGCGACTGCACTTTTTCACTGTACTCGGAAGAACTTCTAGTACATTCGTGCTGTATATTGGAATGGGAAAAAATTTGGAGAGCTAGTTTTTTGACGGATGATTTTGTAGGTGACGCGGGTCCTAAATCCTAGTTTGCCGAAAAATCTGGGTGTAGAGTTTTTTTAGGGGATGAAGGGGAGGTGGATTGATGTTAAACTACAACCCCCCACGAGGTCGGCGCCCGGAGACAAAATGTTCAGGAAAATCCGGGCTTTATTTTTGTCCACAGCGCCACAGTCGTGGAAGTCCATTATGGGGGTGAAAAAGTTGCTTGAAATTTTGAAAAATCAGTTCTAATTCTATAACTCTTTCGGAAAAAGTCATACAATTTTTGTTCAAATGAGAACGTTCTAGACCTTGAAAAGACTCGTCGATCGAGTATTTGATCATTCCTGTCCGATAATATCTTCACCCCCGAAAAAATTGCTGAAGTATTAAAAAAAATTGTTTATTGAATAACTCAAGAACAATCGATTTTTCGGGAAGGATTTAAAGGTACGGTATGCAGAGAATAATTTTCTCTCTATTTTCGTTTCTATGGACCACCCTTGAATTTTGCTTTTTCCAATGCCTCTCGGGGGTTGAACATTCAAATCGAAATTATGGAAAAACTGTTGACCGAAAATAGAGAGATACGAGTTTGGCGCTGCGGACAAAAATGTGGTTGAGGGTTGAAGCTAAAAATTGTTCCACGGCGGGGAATTCGTGCGATCAATAGTTTTCCCTGAACTTCATTTTTTATTTTCAACCCCCGAGAGGGGTTGGCAAATAAAAATTCAGGGGTAGCCCAAAGAAACGAAAATATAGAGAAAATTCTCTACATTTCGTACATTTAAACTATACGAAAAAAAATCCATGTTTTTTGAGTTATTCGATAAACAATTTGTTTTTTTTGGTATTTCAACCATTTCTCCGGTAGTGAAGATATTATCGGAGAGTGATGATTAAATACTCGATCGGCGCGTCTTTTCAAGGGCTAAAATGTTCCCATTCGAACAAAAAGCGTATAAATTTTTCCTATAGAGTTTCTGAATTAAAACTGATTTTTCAATATTTTACACCACTTTTTCACCCCCAAAATGAACTGCCACGACTTCGGCGCTGTGGACAAAACTGAAGCTCGGATTTTTCTGAAAATTTTGTCTCGCGGCGTCGACCTTGTAGGGGTTGTAGTTTGGCATCAATCCACCCCCATACCCCTTCATCCCCTAAAAAACACCCTGCGCCTCGATTTTCAGGCGACCTTGGATTTAGCATTCGCGGCACCTACAGAATCACATGTCAAAAAACTGGCGTATTTTTTCCGATTACGGGGTTTTTCAGCATTCAGTTGAGTTTTTCAACTCTACTTTTTTATTTCCGATCGTCGGTTGATGAACGTTTTTGCCGTTATTTTTCGATACGATGTGCAATCACTATACGTATTTGCAGAACGCACCCGTCAGCCAAGCAAAGACGGTTGAACCACCCGTGGTCAATACAACAACGGAAGCACCGCCACCCGCCGAAAACGAGCAAGAAGGCTTATACTTTTGCGATCAGTGCGACAAAACGTTCTCCAAGCACAGCTCCCTCGCGAGACACAAGTACGAACATTCCGGTAGGTTCGAGAAAACTACGGTTTTTTTTTCATCGTCGTTTTGTTTCGGTTGTTCGTTTTCGATCTTGCCGATTGAAAAAATCGCAATGAAAAGTCTGTACTCGGACAATTGGAGAGCCTAGTCTGTTCCGCGTAATTCAGGAAATATTCGTCTTTACATTCATTTACGTGACATTTTTAAAAGCCGAATTACGCTATTACGCCAGTCAATGAATCCATGAAAAGTCGTCGAAACTTTGCTCAAAAAGGGCTGGACCGAATGTCTTGAAATTTGTACAATCGTCGTTTAATTGATCGAGGGAGGATCTACACCTCCCTGATGTACGTTATTGAAAAAACAATACCTTTTCAATTACCGAAGACAACTGTATTCGGAACAGGTTAGAGAATGCTCTTTCGTTTGGGCCAATCGCAAATAGATAGTGATACTAAAAAAACGCTTTCTTACACCCAAACCATTGCATAATGCGAAGAAAAAAAACAGAAATTTTCCTCCGGTGGTAGACATCAGCGTTATTTCGCTCGAGACGGTCGAAATTGTACAGAAACTTTCAGCGTATATCATTTCGTCTGAAATTAACCTGGGAATACCTATATTTAAATCTGTCACTATCCATTTAACGAACTGAAAATAAATATCCTAATTTTTCAAGCACCGAGAAGATGTTCGCCTATCAATTTGTTCTCATTTTTTTTTTCGTACCGCAAGAACGTTCTCACGGTATTTTTTAAAGCACAAAAAACGTTTTCGATGTCGAAAGGAAAATATGCCAAGCTGCTGCAATCAACAAGCTATTGAAAAATGAACGAATTCGACAACTTTTTCATTTAATTGCGACTAATGATCAACCATATGGTTGTTCTTGTATTTTGCTACGAGAAGAGTTCCTTTAACGGACAACACCACTGTGACCCCCTGTTTTTTTGCCATTTTTCAACAATTTTTTTTTGTGGGAAGAAAAAGAGATATTCGAAGAAATTTTTTTTGTTTTGTTCGTTGTTTATTGAAGATACATAAAAAAAAAGTTTCAAATTTTTCACGCCCCATGGTGAGGCTGGGGAAGCTCCCGCGTCAGGTACTGTTGCCTCTGCAGTGGTTCGCGGCACGCAGCAGAACTCTCTTCAAAGTCGATCTGAAAAAGAATACCGAGTGTTTTCGTTAATAATATGATATTTTGAAGAGAAGTACATAGGGATTTGAAAAAATATTGATTTTGAAAAAATACGCACGCTTTTGAAATTAAAGGACGATTTTCGAGCAAAATTTCTTGTCGGAAATAGGCTATAACTTTTTTATTATTGAGATATCGAAAAAATCCTATGTACTTCTTTAGATAATCTAGTTTTATTGATGCAGTCCAAATTTGAAGTCGATCGGATAAAAATTGCTCGAGTTCTGCTGCGTGCCGCACTCAAAAAAGTGATTTTGAGAAAAACGCGTTCAAAGTTTTAGGTTTGTTAATTTATGCGATAAATTGGAAAAAAAATGTTTACCTTTAATCAGCAATGCCGGCACCATATAGCTGGCCTTCAAGAAGCAAATCATTGTCCCTAGCATCTTTTCTCGAACTTGTAGAGGCCCTTGTTGCCTCTTTTGCAGCGTCTGTGAGCGAGCGCTCCGCCAGCTCGATCCGCGCTGCGTCGGTTTCAACGCAAAAATTGAAACAATTTGGGCCGATAGTTATCCCCAACGTCTCCAAAACTTTCATGAGGCTTCTCAGGCCATCATTGAATAATAATACCGCGATATCCGCTGCAATATCGACGATTTTTTTGCTCCCGAACTGACACTTGGGGGCTATTGCCCAAACTGATTTGTTGTAGCTTTCGTTGTTGTTTTGCGTGAAGCCGCCCAAACAACGCTACAGCAAATCGTCTCTGCTCAAATTTTCGAAGACTGGCGTAATTGCCTCCAATACTTCCTCAGGAAGAGGCGGCTTATGGCGATATTTAGAAATATTACCGCTTGCGACCGCTCGCTGCCACGAACACCACGACTCGGCTCCCTCTGGGCAATCGTCATGTTGTGGCTCACTATCTGTGGATATTTTATGTTTGATAGTTGCCCAAATTGCCTTCCTCATTTTTTCAACACCATCGCTGTTCCTCCGAATAGCCAAGCCGTAATATGTGCTCAACTCGTCAATCAATTTTCCGGTGAGCTTTCCTCTGCCAGACAATCCTTTTTGTTTTTTCACGATTTCGCGGAGGCGCGTCCCCATACGTTTTTGGACATGATCGATGCACTTTTTTTTTTTATCTCGAAACCGTCGTATGGATCGCTATTCGATATACCTGCCGACCCTGAGGCGCGCAGCTGCGCGGGACCCCGAGCGTCACGGAGCGCTGCACCGCTCCACAAAATATTCAATATCCCCGAAAATAATAATTTTTTCGACCTGGGTCCAACGGCATCTTAATCTTAGATGTATTTTAGATTTTTCTAGATGATTTTAAAAAATTGATTTTTTGAATCCGTCACAGTGGTGTTGTCCGTTAATGAATTGTAATAACTTTGTTTCAACAGGACAAAGGCCTTATAAATGCGAGAAGTGCACACGTGCTTTTAAGCACAAGCATCACCTCACGGAACACAAGAGGCTCCATACCGGCGAAAAACCCTTCCAGTGTTCAAAGTGCCTGAAGCGATTCTCCCACTCGGGTTCCTACAGCCAGCACATGAACCATCGTTACTCGTACTGCAAGCCATACAGAGAATAGTGACGACTTCGCCGCATCGTAGATGTCGACGTTTTCGTCCTCGTCGTTTCTTCGCCAAAAATGTGTATGTATATATATATTTTTTTAATAAAAATTATATATATACACGCACGCGCGCGCGTGCATCCACGTACACAAACGCACGCGCGCGCACACACACACATACACGCGCACAAACACACACACACAAACACAAAGTCCGCTCACCGAGCCAAGCACGTATGAAAGCAAAGAAAAGGGAAGCGGCAACTTCCTTCATTCAGGGCTTAGCATTTAAGCTTTATACACCGATTACAACGTCGAAAGCTTCGGGTAAAGCTTCCTTGAAACGCACACAGTTTCAGAATGAATTTAGACTCGAGATAGAGAAGCGTTTATTTCTTAGTCGCGTTTATGAAATTAAAAAAAAAAAACGTAACATCACACAGACATATACGAGGTAAGGATGGAGCCAAAAATGAAAAAAAAAAAAACAACAAAAAACGGAAAGGGTGAAGCGAATCGCCGATGCCAAAAAACTCGGCCCTACGTTTGCCCTTCCGAATTATAAATAAAATTGAGAGTAATAATAATGAGTCGCGTTTGCGATGTGTATAAAACGAATCTATCCACAAAATTGCCCAAGTGAGTTGAGATTACAATACAAAAGGGGCGAAAGAATTGAAGAATAAAAGAAAAACAATAAGCCAACAAACAACACGTAACGGTACCAAAAATGCATAATGCAATAATCTATTATATAATATACATAATATTTTATTATTTTTATTAACAAAATATATATACCATGACAATAATAAGAAGAACTAATAAATGTACAAATTTGTTAGCCATCATTCGCTCGACATGTTGCGGATAAAGGGAGAAAAAAAAACGGTAAAAATAACGGCCGCCAACATTTGAAACGGCGCGTTTACTATAAGATGAAAGAAGATTTAAGTAAATAACGGAATACTTTTTGAAGAGGAATTAAGAAAATAAAAGTTATACTAATAAATAAAAAATAATAGACGATGTAAGATTATAAGGTTCCCACGAGCAAAAAGTAAACAAGTTCTCGACGAACTTCGCAAACTTCCAACATTGCAATTATAAATACCGGTAACGGGCATAATTCGTATTACGATCGTTATTATACGCGTGAGGACGAGAATGTTGAACGAAACAAAGAATCGAAATTAAGGATATAGATTATATTGTATAACGATTGGGAATGCGTCTGGACAAATATGAGCGAGTCACGCGACTTTTTTACGTTCAGTAAGCACGCAATGAGCTTCAGTTGTTGCAAGCTGCCGCGGCTCAACGAAAGACAAAACAGTTTTAATTTATTTTTTCAAAAACGCGTAGACACTTTTTGCAGATGAAGAGTCGAAAAAAATTCAAAGTGGAATGTTACATGTATGACGTTTTACTCTTAGTTTATTTGAAACATTTAGTACGCCCTTCAATTACGTAGTAATTGCGTTTCTTCTTCTCGAGAAATGAACGTGACGAGAAGACACGACCAGGGAACGACCGCAATTTATTGTTCGAAACACATTCCTACCGAGAGTCTCTCCTTTCTTTTTCTCTTAATTCTAATTATTCGTATACCGAACATATTCCAATGACAGAGTTCAGCGAGAACGGATAACAAATCGCTCTTTTTTTTCAACCCTCGAAATATATGCAACGAAATGTCACGTTAAAGGCCATCGCGAAGCTTCTGAAGAACGAAAGAAAAGCAAAATGAAAGAAAAACTCAAGTCTTGTGAAATCGGACAATCGTATGTACTTATCATGAGTTGGCGTCAGAGCGCTTAAAGTGCACGTTGAACGAGATACTATTGATTTTAATCTCATGCCACATTCCCGAAATACGCGTTTGTTTTTTTAAATCTAGATTTTAGAACTTTTGCGTTTTCACGCTTGTGACAATTGGTTCGTTTAAACGCGTTTTCACTTGCCAAAATCGAAGTGTCAAATTTTCTATTATTTCAAGCGAATCAGAACACGTCCCGGGGAAAAATTCTAGAGTGCAAAATCGATATATACATATACACACACACATATATATATATACACAGACACACACACACACATATGTATACACATACACACGGGAAAAAAAAACACAAAATCGGCGACGTGTTTCGCTCGCAGAGCGATCATCGATTGACCGAGAGATCTGTCGGGTTTGATTTAAATGAAAGAGACAACACGATTGAAATATGATATTAAATGCTTCCAATAGTGTACTATTTACCAAGCGGTACGATCTTTACGATATTTGTATGACTTTTCTTCTCTTTCTCTCTCTTTTATAAATTCGTTCGAAAAACCTCGATAAAAGCGGCGACACGAGCAACAAAATGTCTTTGCAAGATGATGATACTCGAGAATGTATTTTATAACAGTTTATTCGTCTTTTTTATTTACACATACCAGAAGTGATAAGTGATATTGTTATTGATAAATATAACCGAGGTAACCGCGTATAATTGCCACACAGATAAAGCAAATTTAACCCAGCAAACGAAAGAAATTTAAATGAATATTAATTATAACGTTTACGATACGACTATGATAATGATGATAATAATGCTGAACTTTACTTCCTCACGTAGAAGCTTCGGTTATCCGCGACAGGCATCGTGTTCATATATATTCATCCTACGAATAAGCAGATATAATGCTTATCAATACTCATTTATTATAGTGTTAACACTTAAGAAATATATTTTTATATAACTAATAATATATTATATACGATAGAACTTAAATGATCGTTCGTACGGTCGACGCAGGTCTCTATTGAACTTTCTCGTTTATAACACACGGTCTATCGTCGCTACGAAACAAACGCATTTTCGTGCATTTTTCTTTGTTTTCGTCCAACTTTCAACTCATTTTCGCCGAATGATCCACAAACACCTGCCAAACGAACAATAAACACAGGACGAGCAATTTTACTTATTTTGGCGATTGTATTCGTCTCTTTTGCAAAAGTTGCCGAAAATTTTATGAAGGCTCCCGAACTTTCGTGGTCGTGGTTTTTATTTTGCTTGGTTCGGAGGAACCATAAGCGTCGGTCATTCAGCAACGGATTGCGGAAACTCATTTTTATGGAATTTTACGAATCACTCTATACCACAGAAGCGTCGGTGCTAAAATGTAATTCTTTCATCAACAAATCACACGTAGAGTACTGAAATACGTGTTTTTTTTTTCAATTGCATAAATTAACCGTTCGAATTTTCTTCTTTTCAGAAGGGACAGTTAATTTTTTTCTAACAACAGAAAGTACCCGTACGTTATGAACGTATTGTCAATATTTTTTAGACGTTTTTTGTTTCGTTTCGACATCGCATTCTGTTGATTGGCAAAAAAATTCCATCAGTCTACGAATATGCATTAGTGGTAGCAGCTATTGGATACGAATTTAGGCCCTGTGTTGAAATTATGACTACAGATTTTGCTTACGAGTATTTGCATTTGTGTCGGTGGTCACTTTCGGACAATTATGCCACGAACAATTGAATTGGAAAGGTCTTCCCGAAAGAATCGCAAAAATCACCACGAATGATGGTAATTGATGAAATAAATAATTCCGTTGAATTATTCTTTACAACGAGAATATACTTTTCACTCGTTTGTTCTTCGATCGATAAAATTGTGTGGAAAACAGCTATACAAATTTAGTATTTATTCGATTATTACGGCTACTTTAATAATACACACACGCTCGCACACTCACACATACATGCATTGATATTTTTTGCATTTTTCTCAATTTAGTTCCGACCGCATTTTTTCTTTGACCATTCCTACGAATAGGTGCCATTTGTTGGTTCGAGACAGGAATGTACGATATGTATGTGTATATATATATGTACATATATATATATATATATATATATATATATATATATATATATATATATATATATATATATATATATATATATATATATATATATATATATATATATATATATATATATATATATATATATATATATATATATATATATATATATATATACACACACACACACACAATGATACCGAGCCGTCACGGGTTAAAAGAAATGAAGACAATAAATCAGCGCTCGTACGTGCACTTCGCGTGAATTCTTTACTTATACTACAATGATTGAGAACAAAAATACACAATTACGGAAGAAAGATGAGAAAATTCTGACGGAAAAACTATAGAGCAGATATACTTCAGCGTCACTCGTAGCTTCTTCAATCTAATCGACGACCTTACCTTACCATCGTCCGCGCTTCAGCGTCGATCTTCCAAACGTTTGACAACGAAAGAAAATCTAGAAAATGCGCAATTCAATAATAACTTCGAATTTACAAATACATTGTTTTTCAGTCGCAAAGAAAAAGATAAGCTACAGAAATTTGTTGTTCTCGCCGATCGAACGAGATGCCAATACATATTTACAACAACAAAAAACGAATAGCCAAAACGTCCGTCAAAGAGACGAAACAAATCTACCGAATACGACGCTACTTCGTTTCAAACGAGCAAAGCTTAGCGCAAGACGAAAACTAACGAAAAAAAAAGAAAAAAATACACTGTTCCACACGTCGGTATTGGCAAATATTTCACGTATATAATTCCTAAAGAAAAAAAAGAAGTGATGGATGAACGAAAGAAGATGAAAAATTTTTACGATTGTTAAAGCAACGATTTAATAAGAAAAAAATAAATAAGTAAAAACACCATACGATGCCTTCCGTGAACGACCGAGCTTGCCTAGTTGCCGAATAGTACCGACGGAAAGTGAGTTTAATATCGGAGGTAGGCTGTTTTTTTTCGATGCGATTGTGCTAAAATAAGAGTTCAGATTCGTACGGTTCGGTGCATCGAGAGCTTTCTTGGTGAGTCTTGTCAACTTTTATTATTATCTATTATTCCTGGTTTTTTCTTTCTTCATTTTTATCTTTTGGTTTTTCGTCTTTGTTTTCATCGCACGTGACTGCAGTCCTCGCGACTCTCGGTCGGCCTTAACGCACAGGCAAATAGCTCTCCGGTGCCTCGCTGCACTGAATATCGCATACGAATAAATAAAGCTGTTTCGGAAGGTTCGGAATACAAGCTTCGCGCAATTCGAAAAAAAAAAAAAAAAAAATCTACCTTGTGACTTCCAATTATACGCAGAATACCAGGTGGTTATGCAATTGCGCTTTCCATACACACAACACACATGAACACTCGCGCGCGCCCACACACACACACACACACACACACACACACACACACACACACACACACACGCGCGTACCCAAATGGATAAAGATTTTAAAAATGTATATTACTATTCGATACACCACGGACAATAAAAAAATATACCGTTTCACTTAGACACTTTAAACAGTAAAATACAACATAGTATACACGTAGTCATAAGATGAATATATATATATATATATATATATATATATATATTTAAGAAAAAAAATTACATTTAATTGCTATAAAATAACGATATAGAAATTATAATGATGAACATTGTAATGCAATACGTACTCACTGAGGCGAGAGGAGGAAAATATTTAAAAAAAAGAAAACGGAAACCGGAAAGGCTAGCCACGTAGTGTCGGCAGTCCCAAAGAGTGTAATAGATAAAAATACATATTTTTGTCTTTCTTTCGATTTTCCATAATTATTAAAAAGGAGAGAAAAAAGAGAGAAGAAAACTATAAGTATTTCGGCAATATTAATGTGAATTAATGTTTATTATATTTCGAATCTTAGTGGAGGATTATGACGTCGGGGGGTGGGAGGTTGCTTTATCGGTTGCCAAATAACTCCAAGCTTTGTGCGAGGTCTGCTTCACTTGAATTGAAAGGAAAAGAAACAACTGAATCCTGTCCCGTGAAATCAAAACGAGTTATTTTATCCGTATTGAATTAACGCGGTAACGGGAGCTGTTCACACTATGTCGCTAACTTTAATTGAAAACAAGGATCGCGGAGGATTACCTTGACCGTCATACTTGTTACTGTGGAATAAGAAAAAAATGAAAAAAAAAATTGATAATATTGTATTGTGAAAAAGTTCCATCCATAATAAATAAATAAAAATATTATACAGTTAGGCCGACTATTCCGCCAGTTCGTGCCTTTTTTCTGCAGGGAAAGTGCAGTTTTGGAAAACGGATCTAGCACGCTGTAATGAGTTTTGAGAAGAAAAAAGAAATGATGATAATTGCGGGATTTACGAGTATTTACTAAAACCAACGAAACTCAACGAGAGTTCAGTAGCCAACACCCGAATTTGAAGGTACTGATGTATTTATGCCAAGATCTTCGCGTGACTATTGTGTTATTTGTTCGCATGTATATTTTATTGAAATAAATAGAAAACGTGAAATAGAACACGGCGAGTGTGGTAGGTTCATCGGACGATTGCTTGGTTGCGATTTTTTAGAAACTTAATTTTTCTTTTTTCAACTCTATCTGTATCAAAAAATGGATGGAGCGTAGATCGAAGCAAATAAATAATCAGTACGTTCTGGAACGATATGATTAGTTATTGATTTATGGAGATGAAAAAACTTTAGGTTAGAATTGCTAATGTAATGCGCAAGTAGTTTTTTCGATTAATTTTTACCGACGTTTCGCGACCCTCATTCAACATATTTTTACACTGTGCGCAACAGTCGGAAGTAAAAGAAAAACAGAAGAAAGAAACCACGCCTTGGAACACTTATCTAGCAGTAACCTGTACATTCTTATTCCATGTCCCTCTTTCGTTCCCTATTTTTTTTTAATTATATGTTTCTGTGCCCGAGCAAATGATTGTGTTGCATACGTCGGATTGATTGTTACACATTTACAATTAGAACGCAATGATATTATATGTACCTATATATGTATACATAGTTTACGAAGGCGTGGGTAGTACTCTACATTACGCATCGAATTGCCATGGTTTTTTTCCTCCTTTCATTCGTGTGATTTTTATTCCTTTTGGTACGGATAAGTGATGAGAAAATGATGAAGAAATGTCATTCGCTTAAATAAAATGGAATGATGTTCTTATAGTTATCTGTGTTTTTTTCCATGGACAAATGTATGTGTATTAATAGTTGAATACACCATTTTTATGCTTTTTCGCGAGTCTGCTTGCGACGAAGCAACTGGCTGTACGGGAAAGCTGAGTTATTCCGACATCTAGCAGTGCGGACGAGAATTAATGTATAGGTGAAGGAGATTCGTCGCCCCTCGGTGTGGTATCGACTTCTGGGACGCTGCGTTCAACGGAAAAAAATATCCATCCGGATGCCAGCGGAGCCAGAATATCATTGAACCAAAACACTATTTAATCGAATGACATTTTGACCGAAATGCCATTTGAACGAAAATAAAAGTTGATGCAACCACAGCAACGTTATTTCTGGTTGAGGCCATGTGTCATGTTGACCGAGCGGCCATGACTGCGAGAGAGATAGCTGATTGCAGATTCTCAGCATTCTCCGAAAAGGCAGATTTTTTGGGGGAAAAAAACATCCGCTATGTTGAAACGTATTTCTCATGGAGGCTATATGAAGGAGCTCGAATTCTTATGGAAGACATATGAAAAATATGACCACAAAATCGTTTGATATAGTGAGGCGCAGCGATCGCGCTATTACCATGAAGTTAGTTGCGTGCGAGAGAGACAGAATAAGGAAATACTGAGAAGTGAGTTGCATGTGACAGAGATGAAAGACATCGAAGCATATAAGAAAGTTAATCTCATTCATATTATTATTTATATTATCATTGAAACTAAGTAGAGAGCAATCATACAGCAATAATAGTGTGAATATCCTTGAAGCATTGATGCTAATTCTAAGCGGAGCCGCAATTGAAATACAACAATTCTAACATTAAATACTGATAGGCAAGATAACCTCGGGGATAACGCTCCGGCTATGAAAACGTGGTCGTGAGTTCAGTGAAATTTTTTTTGCCTAATGAACTGTACGAACGGGTTGACAATGTTCAATTCTTATTGCAACTCAAAGTGTAATAATATGCACAATAAAATCTTTAATAATAAATTTTCATTGCAAAGTGCCGTGAACCCTCACATGTGCCAAAATGAAACAGTGTAAGAAATGCCCAAATGAAACAGAGTGAGAAAGACTTGAAAAATCATATAAAAAAGAGTGACACGATGAAGGTGTAACTGGACTATAAGAGGAGATATGCGATTTAAGTGAAAAGTACGAACAATAATCAGAAAATGGCAAGGACTGTGTAAGGAAGATGAATGAAAAAGATTGACCTATGAAAACCTATGAAAAATGAGAAAAACCTTTGGGACCTTAAACAATGTCAATTGTCGTACTGAACGCATCAGCTTTGTCATCATTGCTGCCGCCGTTACAGCCTGTTACAGCACAAACTTTCCCCATCCTGTTGCAAAATTAAAATCATTAATGACATAATAACATTATTAAACTTGAAAAATGTATAGTAACGTAACTTATTGGTATGTAAACGTAAATGACATAATAACATTATTAAACTTGAAAAATGTATAGTAACGTAACTTATTGGTATGTAAACAGACAAACAACCATTATTCACGAGGGACCCATGTGCAAGGTTATGCAAATTGCAAACAATGGAATTGGAGATTAAAGTAATTATGCTTACCTAACGATACTGACCTTGATATCGATGCGGAAAAACGTTTAATCGTATATAAAAAGAATACTCAATTCTTTTCACTTCACGATTAAAAATATAGTTTATAAATCACTGATGCTGCACTTTGTCTTCACTGTTCGCTTTTTTGCTTGGAAATATAGCACATGAAAAAATAATTATCGCGTACTTCCGATAGGTCTTTCATGTCTCTCATACGCAACTAACTTCATGATAACAGCGCGATCGCTGCGCCTCACTATATCAAATAATTCTGTTGCCACTTTTTAAGACACAGTTCGGACTCCTTCATATAGCCTCCATGACACGGTCTTAGATACAGGTCTTGCCATGGAGACTAGATACAGGAGGCCACACTCGGCCTTTCAACTCGTCCCCAAAACGGTATCCGAGATAGACGGCGCTGGGGTGCTCCGGAGTACATGTATAGATGTATGCAAAACATGGGTCCGATGAAGACGGTTCACAGCTGATGTACCTAACCTTCATTCATCTTAAAGTGTCAGAGTAATAAAATTTAAGACAAAGTGATACGGTATTTGGTTAATACGCATACAGTACAGATAAAGCATAGTTTTTTAAATCAAACACTTTAGTTTTTAATTCTTGTGTCATTTTTCAGAGTACAAAACGAGTATGTACGACCAAAGTAGAGTGCACACATTCACCATATTGCACACACTGAAATTGAATTAAAAGAATGAAAAACTGATAATATTTTTCAATTATCGAATAGGGTATAATATTCGTAACATTTATCATGAAAAAAATACTAATTTCCATTCGGACTCTCAGTGAACAAGGAAATTGATTTTTTCATCAATTATTGAATAAATTACTGTACGGGTGACAAAGTTTTCAGTCGTAATATTTAGTATATTTTCAAAAAAGTTTTTCTTCAAATGGACATGGGGAAATTACCGAGCCGTGATCGCCCGAAATTTTGACGTTTGCTGTCACGCTCGGTCTGTCGTAAGGTTAGTCTCATCCGATCACTTTCACCTCATCGACCAATCTATTACTATACATAGCGTCCGCAGCACCCCAACGCCGTCTACGTCGGCGCCATTTTCGGGGACGCTTTTTTCAGTGGTTTTGCACGGGAGTTTGGTCTCCTGGTATCGTCTCCATGGGTCTTGCAATCAAGACAAATGTGAGTGGAGGGGGGGGGGGGGGTAGCCGCGTTATCGTCCTGATTTTTTTGCCTCTACGCGGCGCTGTCTCATAGAAACGGATGAGTGACATTACGACGCAAGGTTATAAATACCGTGATTGAAATCAATAGCAAAAGAGATAAATGCATAATGACGACTAATTCCTGTGCGGTTCTGACCTGCAACACGGAACGAAAATCAGTAAAAGAGAAGTGCTCCGTGTTTAAAGTTCCAACACATCAGGATATTTTTTCGAGATATAATTGTTCGATGTTTTGGGACATTTTAAGCACATTGACATTGAAAACTGGAAAAAATTCACCATCACAAAGCTTCCTCCATGAGGAAGCAAAATAATCAATTTCGCTCGAAGCTGTTTTGTATTTCGCCGTAAACATATTCATATACGCATGTTTGACTGCGTATGATCATCAAAAGATTGGTTAGGATTCCGCCAAATCCGTGCTATAAACTTATGAAGCTTACCAATAACTCGTTGCGCCGCTCTCGTGGCCATAAGTTGAACTTTCGTTTGAACGTGAACGGACAACCCCCCACCACGTTCGTTGCAAGCCTGTATGCAAGACCGTGCTCCATGGAGACTAGAGTAAAGGAGCCCGAACGCATATGGCGGAATCGTCGAAAAGTGGATCGCGAAAGTGATGAAAGATCTTGTAGTTCGAAAAATATCCGCAAGCGATACTATCTCCAGGGACCAAATAGGATAGGTCCGTGAGGACCGGCTTAGCAGTGTTTGTGACATACATACAATGACGTTTACTGTCAGTTACTATGTATGTGAGCATTACATATATGTCAGTTACATACAGTTTACGCAGTTTACGGTGTTACGCATCGTTGACTGATATTTCGGTATTAAACGTATTTTTACAATCAAAACAGAAAAAGACCATCCAATAAAGGTAAGAACTGAACCTTAATATTATGTTTATGCAATTAATTCGCGAATTAGCCAAAATATTGACAAATATTAGGATCGGCATGTGCAACCACATCTTGATTCATTTTGTCAAATCGTTTGTATTTTTTCAATTGCATGCTATCGTCGCCGAATTTAATTATAATTGCCATTAATTTTAATGCTGTTAGAGATTTCTTTGATATACAACAAAAATGTAATACATGATGCTTGGACAAAAAAAACGTTTTTTAGGTTAAGTATGCGAATCCTTTAATATAAATACCCCTCGCTCCCATTTCGTTATAATGTACGATTTGAAAAAAATATTTTTCTTGGAAATCCAGTATGCAATATTCACATTATGGCTGTTTAATCGTACATGTCACCGTATAAAAATAAAACATTCACAGTATAGATCACCTCCAAGTAAAAAAATGACTGAAATATTATCATTTCATAATTTAAACAAAAGCAGATCAATATTACTCTTCAGTATTGCACGCTGCGCTAATAAGAAAGAAATATACGACAAATTGCGGATCGACGATTCAAAATCACCGCGCAGACGGAGCCCGCAGTGGAAGCGCCGCCAGGCGTGTACAATCCGCGGATCGTTCATCGTTTTTACAACCATTTTGCCAACATTGCGTTTGGGCTCCTTTACTCTAGTCTCTATGCTCAGCTCACTGGCTAGCTGGCTAGTCTCTCCATGGAGACTAGATACCAGGAGACCAAACTCCCGTGCAAAGCCACTGAAAAAAGCGTCCCCGAAAATGGCTCCAGCATAGACGGCGCTGGGGTGCTGCGAACGCTATGTAGTAATATATTGGTCGACGAGGTGAAAATGATCGGATGAGACTAACCTTACGACAGACCGAGCGTGACAGCAAACGTCAAAATTTCGGGCAATCACGGCTCGGTAATGTCCCCATGTCCATTTGAAGAAAAACTTTTTTGAAAGCGAGAAAAGGTAAGTCTTTTGTTTGAGTATACTAAATATTCCGACTGAAAACTTTGTCGCCCGTACAGTAATTTATTCAATAACACTGAGAGTCCGAATGGAAATTAGTATTTTTTTCATGATAAATGTTACGAATATTATACCGTATTCGATAATTGAAAAATATTATCCGCTTTTCATTCTTGTAATTCAATTTCAGTGTGTGCGATATGGTGAAAGTGTGCACTCTACTTTGGTCGTACATACTCGTTTTGTACTCTGAAAAATGACACAAGAATTAAAAACTGAAGTGTTTGATTTTAAAAACTATGTTTTATCTGTATTGTATGCGTATTAATCTAATACCGTAATACTTTGTCTTAAATTTTATTACTCTGACACTTAAAGATGAATGAAGGTTAGGTACATCAGCTGTGAACCGTCTTCATCGGACCCATGTCTTGCGTATATCTATACATGTACTTCAGGGCACCCCAGCGCCGTCTATCTCGGATACCGGTTTCCGGACGAGTTGAAAGGCCGAGTGTGGCCTCCTGTATCTAGTCTCCATGAGTCTCTCGATGACGCCAGCCGCTACGTGGCGCTGACAGTACTCCGCGCCGTCTGTGCTGCGCTTGCGCCACGCTTTTGGCGTATTTTATTTCATAACAAATAACTAAGCAATAATTGAATATATACATATAAGTGTAGTAAATATGTACAAAATTTTTTGCCTGTTGTCTTAATGATAAGTCGAATAAATATACAACAGGCTAGAAATTCTGTACATATTTGATAAATTTACATGTATATGTTCGACTATTTTTTAGTTATTTGTTATAAAATAAATATGGTCAAATTATTTCTCCGCAATTATATCTATAATTTATTATAAAGGTAGGACACGTAGGAGATTAAATGTACACAACGGGATCGAATATTGCCAAAAATATATTTTACTTGAAGCACGGCTTCAAAAGTGATCGTGTTACAGTAGCTTACGTTTGACAATGTTTAGCCACCTTCTTTCCGATTTGATAATTAATTGTCTTGGCCGCGCACACGCGAGACAAGACAATTATCAACAAATTTTTACGAATGTAGGATGTAGCATCAGACCAGCCCCCTGGCACTGCTGGGTCTACCGTGTCTCGTTATTGTCGCCACGTAAACTAGCCCACCATGCGGCGCTAGTAGTCATCAGTATGACCCCCACTCCAGTCGCGCAGCGTCTGCATAATTTGCATTCGACGCGTCTGGAAAATTCATTGTTTAGAATAGAATTTAAAAGTATATGTGTAGATAGGAAGGGATGCAATATTTACACTTGTTGCAATATTATGTATTTAAAAATATTTATTGAACGAAATAAACAGATAACATTAATATTTTTTAAATAATGGATTAGTCACGTTGTACAAAGTTCTGCGATTTTTTTCTTATCAAGATTGCTTTTTTTTTTGTTCTGCGTTGAGACGTGCAGAATATTGCTGCATCCGTATCAATACGTAATATTGTATTATGTGTAAAAGACCACTATCGGCGTGTTCTATACACGGAAAAAAGAGCTTTTCATAGTTATACACGGCGTCCAATGAGACTCGAAAACACGTTTTGAATTGCGATGAGCCACAAATCGCTCTTCTAATGTGATAAAATAATTACGATTTTACCACACTACGATTTTTTTTATTCGAGAATAATGACAGATCGAGAAAAAATGACGAAATAATACGGCGAGGTGCTTTGCGGAGTGGGGGTCATGCAGGTGAGTACTAGCGCCGCATGGTGGGTTAGTTACGAGGCGACAATACGGGGACACGTTACTGTTAAGAGAATTTATCCCAGTGTCACCCCCTTGCACCAGACCCATCAGCCGGTTAACCTGGCACGGCCTTCCCGGCCAGCGGCGGGTTCGGGCAAGGGCGTAGGGGCGCGGAAGCATGCCAGCGCCGCGCAGTGCGAACTAACTACGGCGCCTAGAACGAAGAGAGGTTCCCTATAGGAAATCATAGGAGTGTCAGAGGGCTGATCTAGGGCCGTATTCATAGTCCTTCCTTGAGGAACAAGGTTTCCTTGTTCCTCATTTCGCGTTTCATAGACCTTCCTTGACAGAACAAGGATTCTATTGGCCTCCTTATTTCAAGGCAGGTCTCGAGCTTCCTTGAGGAAACCTCCTGCGCTGTGATTGGCTGTTTCGTTTCATATGACTAACGCTTGTGCTTGCGCTTGGCGTCTATGCAGTTTTTACCTGTATCGCAGACCAGTCTACAGGTTAACTTCAAAAACAGTTAAAAGTGGAGCACGCAAAAAGTTTCGAAACGTATCGCAGTGAACGGAGTTAAAAAAAAAGCTGAGCTAATAACAGCCTTTCGCGCTCTGTATAATGAACATTCTTTCCTTCATCCATAATTGTTCTCGTCGCAACTCAATTTCTAATTTTGAAATTTGAGGTTATACACTCGAGGCTATGAAATCGTGAGCCAAGCGGTTTGAGTTCGTTTCAAATATAGCCGAGTGGCGCTTCTATCAGCGGTTATACCACCATAAGCAATCACATATCCCTAAATATGTCTTCCTTCTGGAAGGGAGAGTCGAGTTGCGACTATGAAACAAGGACGCCTTTGAGATTCAAGGAAGCCTTCATCAAGGCGTCCTTTATCCTTGAGATAAGGAGAGACTATGAATACGGCCACTAGTCTCCATGTCCCTATCCTAGCCTGTATATACGAATTTCTTTCAAGCGGTCGCAGAGGTGTAATGCTCAGTTCCGCCGCAGGCGACGCTAGTGTTCTTGGGAAACGATAATATATAGTAATACAAAACTGCATAAGGTCCGAGCTCCGCCTCAACGACCAATCACAAAACTGGGGTGATCATGTTTCTCTCTGGTACTCACTTGGAACAGTCATGGTGCGTTTTCTCTCGACACCCAAACGATAATACACCCAAGTGGGGATTCCTTCCATTATAATATAATAATATTTTGTACATATATAATAAATAAAAGATAAATAATATTAATAAAGCACATATTAATGAAATAACTCGTGTTGTTTTATTCACATGGGCTTATTATATAATAAGCACATCAGATATAATAATTATATAATAAGTTCAACACGAGTAATTTAACAGTGAATTTTGAAATACTCCCTGCTCCTTCTCTGCCGTTGCCGTCACAAATAAATAGTTAAATTCGCTGAAAAAACATTCGCTCGCGAAGGTTTTATATAGCTGCTGTGCTGGTGTACACGACAGTTATATTTGTGTTTGACAGGCGCAAACAATTTTGCCGCCATAACACGGTCAGTTTCACCTTATGCAGTTTTGTATTACTATATATTATTGGTTTCCAAGACCACCAGCGACGCCTACGGCGGAACTGAGCACTACACCTCTGCGACCGATTAAAATAACTGTTTGAGTAGGGAGTTTCGACTCCTTCTCTCTAGTCTCCGTGCTCGCTCCTTACTCGCCGAAAGCAATACCACGTAGTGGCGAAAGTTGGAAACAAACGTGAATTCGTCAACAGTGCCTACCCCCACCACGGTCGTTTCCAGGCCTGATGTAAGACCGTGCTTCCCACACATTCTGTGGACTTTCTGACTGTATCTGGTGAAAGTGTATATAGTGCAGCAAAACCGAGAACGCACTGTCCGTAACGTACCCATGGGGCAATAGGCTGAGGTTTCGACCAATAGCGTCGTTGGAACAATGGAATTTAAGTAACGTAATTGGCCAAGGTCCTACGGACAATTGCGTCACAGAGCGTGTGTGGCGTGTGCTACATGTACACTGAGGTAACTTCCATACTCCTATGGAATTCTATCTTCGCTGGTGAAACGGACGAGACATATGTATCGTGGTTTCGTGTTTTTAACGCGATATCGTGGTGTTTATAATTCGATATTTCTATTTTCCGCGGCATTTACTTCGATTTGCTTCGTTTAGTACGTCAAAGTCTGGCGGAACTGTAATATTCCGTGCAATATTGTTACAATAAAATGGCTACCTCAAAAACTTCTAATACGTACAACAGACAAAATTGGGAAGATGCCGTGAGTACATCAGCATTGTTGTGAGTTGCTTGAAAAGTTGCTTGGCCCACTTTCGACATTTATTCCTCACTTTTTCGCAGGAATTCCCGATTCTTTGCCAAACGTGCCTGGGCGACAACCCGTATATACGAATGGTGAGTAATTTGGATCACGATTATTCCTTGACAAATTGTTCGAATCTGATACTGTAAATTTCATCTTTCACTTATCATTTTTCTTTCTTTCAATACTTTATATGAGGCAGAACCCCGATTATCTGGACCTCAATCATCCGAACCCTCAATTATCCGGATCACGTTTTGGTTTATCGGAATGCTCAATTATCTGAACGTTTCTGCCAAATATACATTGTGTCATGAAATATACGCTGCGGTGTTGCAAGACCTGCACAGTTTCGAGTGCATTGTTTCTCTTCCAGTTTTAGTTCCATTGCATAGTGGCTGCGACCGGCAATTTTTATTTGCTCCTTGCAGCATGCATAGACAAAAGTGAATTGTTGCAAATGGTTTACATCCCATTTATATCGTGTAGTTTGTACATGTGAGTACTTTAGGTCTAAGTCCGACGATTCCTAAGCATAGATGTGATCTTACATTAGAGAACAAACTGGAAATTCTTTCAAACCTAGACAAGAGCAAAACTAGCTCAACAGTAATACGTTTTTATGATGTAGCAAGAACCACAATCTCCAATATGAAAAAAAATGTTTTTTAACGTGTTTTGTTGTGTTGTGTTTTAACATAACACTTCAACTAGTAGTTAAAAGTGTTTTTTAAGTACTAGTTTTTGGTTATTGAGCATATAGGGTATCTTTCCAAGCGAAACATTTTTTTTTGCTGTTCAATAAAAATTTGTCCCAGGTATTCACCAGTGAAGTCCGACGCTGAATAAACAATGGCCCAGTGGTTTCAGAACGCACACAAAAACTTTTTAGTGAACCTTTCTTTTCCAATAACTAACATCTGGTGAGCACAGAAATCCAAAACAAGAATAGAAAAAATCAACGCCTCGAATGAATTGATAGAAAATGAAACTAATGTTTTTATTTAACAAATAAAAATTATTGGACAGGACAATCCATTTGCATAAATTGTTCGCGTTTATTAAACAGCAAAAAAACATGAGAAAAAAATTCACTCGCTCTAATGTGAACCTGCTTGGATGCCGAAAGTACTGTGCTATTGTTTACTCAGCATCGGACGTTATTCGTGAATAGCATGATGAATTCATGATCTTGAAGTTCGCGTCGTTGAAAGGCAACGTAAATTAACTCATTTTCATTGGTAACATTTATTCTTGGCCAGTTCAGGCTATAAAGATGTTCGAACTTTTTTTTTTACGTATTTTTAAACAGATTCACAACCTCAAGGTGCAAAAAAGGCTGCGAATAAGGATAAAAATGAAGAATTAACCAAAAAAAACCGTTACATTTCAACGATGCAAACTCCAACGTCATATGAATTCTTGTTGCACAACATTAAAAAAGAAAAGGGATTCGGTCGAAGAGAGACACTCTATATGCTCACGAATGGAAAAATAGTAGTCAAGATACACAGTGCACGTGCGTGTCTGCGTCGTGTAACGTAATAAAGATTGTGCATTCATTTCGATTCCTGTTGAACATTATACGTTCAGAAAAAAATTGTGTTTCGATTATTGGAACCACCTCCAGACACAATAAATTTGGGAAATCGAGGTTCTACTCTATTTTCATGAAAAAATATCAAGGTCTAGACAACTATAGTTCAGATGAAGCATAAAATGATTGACCATTGTGCTTTCGAGGTATAATCCCGAGAAAGATTTCATTTCAACGCAGATCAGCTCTATAAAGTTTTACGATTGTTACTCAATGAAATTTTATAGTCTATGAGCGAGAGGAAGAATAATAATTTCCCTTTACCTTTGACGTGAAACGTTCATTTTTTAATTACTTAGCATAATTTGTTTCGTCGTTGCCGCTATCGCCAACAGTCGTAAAAGCACTTAGTCAAAGTGCCGTATGAATATTTATGAGGTATCTCATTAAGATTTTGATCTTTTGATCTTTTCAGACGAAAGAGAAATACGGCAAGGAATGTAAAATCTGCGTACGTCCATTCACAGTGTTCAGATGGTGTCCGGGGGCTCGTATGCGTTTCAAAAAGACCGAAGTGTGTCAGACGTGCAGTCGTTTGAAGAACGTTTGTCAGACGTGCCTTTTGGATCTGGAGTACGGTCTGCCGATACAGGTGAGGGACGCCGCTCTCAAGATAAAGGACGATTTGCCGCGTTCGGAAGTCAACAAAGAGTATTACGTGCAAAACGTCGACAACGAGATCGGCAAGATAGACTCGACGACACCGGCAGGTTCGGTGGGAAAGTCCGCTGCTGCGAGCGATTTATTGATGAAACTGGCACGCACGAGTCCCTATTACAAGCGCAATCGACCGCACATATGTTCGTTCTGGGTGAAAGGTGAATGCAAGAGGGGCGAGGAGTGTCCTTATCGTCACGAGAAGCCGACCGACCCCGACGATCCGTTGGCCGATCAAAACATCAAGGATCGTTATTACGGCGTCAACGATCCGGTCGCCGATAAATTGATGAGACGAGCCGCTGCGATGCCGAAACTCGAGCCTCCGGAGGACAAATCAATAACGACTCTTTACATCGGCAATCTGGGCGATGTCCTCACGGAAAAACAATTGCGCGACCATTTTTATCAGTACGGCGAGATTAGATCGGTGACGATGGTGCCGAGGCAACAGTGCGCTTTCATTCAATACACTCAAAGAAACGCGGCCGAGGCAGCGGCCGAAAGTACATTCAACAAATTGATACTCGGTGGTCGACGGTTGACTATCAAATGGGGCAGATCTCAGGGACGGCAGACCGTTTCCGCGGCCGAAACACCGAGAGAAATGTTCGAACCGGTGCCAGGCTTGCCAGGCGCTTTACCACCCCCGCCTGAGACTATGGGCAACAATTTCTTCAATCTTCAAGCCACACAGGGTATGATGCCACCCATGATGATGCCACCGCCACCGGTTGCTCCCCAATTTATGTTCCCACCGCAAATCGCCGCGGCCGCCGCAGCCGCCCCAATATTCCCACCCGGCACCACGCCCATTCACTATCCGAGCCAGGATCCATCGAGAATGGGCGCCACCCAGGGTATTGGCAAACCATGGCCGGAAGAATGATCGTCGTGAAATCTCTGTTGGAAAAAGACAATAGCGATATTCTCTTGTATTGCAAAACCAAAAAACATTCTTCGCTTATTTTTCACGATTCGACGATCTAACTACCGAACAATTTCACGATCTAACAAACATCAAGCATCCTTGCAGCGGCGCCTAGTTTGAACCGCCAGAGCTACGTTATCCTCGTCATTGATATTTGCACATCTTTCGCGTGCAAAATTTTCTTCAATTGCCAAACACTTAACCTGGGATCAAATAAATTTAGTTCAAACGTTTTTCTGAGCTGTACTGTTTTAGGTTTTAGGTCGAATTTATATATTAGAGAAAGTCGCAAGCGCAACTCTTGTTTGTCACGTTTGATTTTTCAAAATGACTTTGTGCAATGCGAAAAAGAAATGATACATAGCTGTAAATATTATCAGCGAGTTTTATAAAACTATTGTCGATTGATGAGCTACCCGCGCAAACAAATACAAATGCCCCTTACTAAAGTGAGAAAAGACGAGTTGATCAATCCTTTTGGCGGTATAGTTCTTCATACCTGATGTCATTTGTATTTGAGGATTTGTGTATGAGCTTTTAATAGTTCAGCGCGTAATGATACGCGGATCAGCGAAATGAAAAATATAAGAATACGATGTACTCATTTGTTCCAAGATTATTATAGAGATAAGTAGAAACCGGTGTGCTGGTCTAGTGGTTAGCGTGCTTGCCTCTGCATCAGCACATCGGGAGCTCACGGGTTCAAATCGCCGTCTCGTAGTTTCGGAGAAAAATAAATACGGGCGTGACGCAGCTCCAGTTCTACACAGATGTCGCGCCGACGGACCGATACGTGTGTGCGTATGACTGTAGCCTGCGATTTATTTTTCGACGAAACGCAACTAGCTCCGAGACTGCGAAGCGAACTCGGGACCGGCTATATTGGTATAGGTTTTCCGCAGTTTCCCTATACCCGTGGCAGAAAATGTCATGGTGAATGCGATACAGAGGGAAAAATCGGCTGCGGCCGCAAAGTGGGGATCGATTAGGGATGTGAAGTGGAGAAAATGGCGGGGAATGTAATAAAGTGAAGTACCTCGTACATGGAAGCTACAATAAGCGGAAGCGTTCGCCGTGGCAGAGAAAGTGTAAAAAAAATAGAGAATGCGTAACATAATTGCGACTGATTCTTCTTTGCTCTGCCGTCAGCTATTTCCGTCTCTCGCAGCCATATTGGTTTCGCGTCGTCTGAGCTTAAACAGTAAGTATCAATAACGTCATTGAAAGCTTACCATAGGTGCGAAAACTGTAAAAGCAGTGTTCATGAAACGTCAGCCACGATATCCCAATAACCGGTTGACCGATGGAGCTCATATTTCGCATACGCCTTCCAGTAGACTTCTTTTTTAATGCTGCTAGTTGAATCAAGCTTTTTTTTACCAACTCGTAAGAACGGAAATGCATAAAGAAGCTATTATTAAAGTTTAGCATGTCGTCATTTTTTCTTTTTTTGTCTGGCCGAATCTGGTATCAACCGTCACAATACTCACACAGATTAACAATATATCCGGGTTTTTTTTACATACGTCCGCAACACTGATTGTCCATTGGGCGTTTTTATATTCAATAATATAAAAATAATAATAATACTTATAGTAATTATAATATGATATATTTATAAATGGGGTCATTATTTACTTGTCACTTTTCCGAAAAATGAGCGTAAATTTTTTTGTTGCTATTTTCTCTTTGATTGGGTTATAAATGATGATATTCAGTCGGGGGAAGCTGAATTCCGCCTTCCCATAAAAAGTTATGGGGTTTTGAAGTTTGCAAAATTTGAAAAGTTTGACTAGCGATTTTTTCTACATTCCGCACATTCGATTTTCGTATATTTCGTACGTACATTATACATTATACATGTATACAATACAAGAAAATAAAAACATACATTTCTCACGTACTTGTAAACACAAGTCGTACGTGTAAACACTTGTAAACACAAGAATACGAATACACATTCGATTTTCTTATACAGCAACGAATAGCACATTTCTTCACTGCGAAAAATCCCCTGCTCAGGGTGTAATATGGGAACCATCGAGGTGTGTCGATTTTTCGAAGATCGAGATCGGAGCGTCGAATTTTTACAACGTCATGGTGTAGTGTTGGTCAGTGTAGATTGTGCGTCGTGTGGGAAGCCAGCGACATTGTTTAAAGGTGGACAATTTTGGCGATGCAAAAAGAAGATGGTAGTGCGGCGTGGAAAAAAAACAACGACCCGAAAATGCACATTTTATCACATGTTTCCGCGAACTTCAAAACCCCATAACTTTTTATGGGAAGGTGGAATTCAGCTTCCCCCGACTGAATATCATAATTTATGACTCAATCAATGAGAAAATAGCGAAAAAAAATTTACGTTCATTTTTCGGAAAAGTGACTAAAGTAAATAAAGATGGACAATTTTGGCGATCTCAAAAGAAGATGGTAGTGCGGCATGGAAAAAAAACAACGACTCGAAAATGCACATTTTATCACATGTTTCCGCGAACTTCAAAACCCCATAACTTTTTATGGGAAGGTGGAATTCAGCTTCCCCCGACTGAATATCATAATTTATGACCCAATCAATGAGAAAATAGCAAAAAAATGTACGCCCATTTTTCGGAAAAGTGACTAAAGTAAATAGGTACCCAAACTTTAAACTTTCCAATAAAAAAAATGTACTCACAAATTAAAGAATGATTTCATACGAACAAATATTATATTCTATCGTAAAGATTCCGGTTATTTCAATGAATATCGTATTTATTCAAACACAACTGCATGTATTTGATATATTCACAGAATAAAAAAATATTTCCATGGAACTAAAAAATATGATATGGAGTAAAATATGATATGAATAAAAATATATAACAAATGCGAATGAATATGTTAGCTATCGGAACAAATTCAGAGTAGTAGCAATAAATTCACATTGACCTTTAAAGCAATTTGAATATCGTTTCCACGACCTATTATATTAATGTAAAAATAATTTGTTTCAACAAAAAAACCAGTCCTTCAGTTCTACTCAACACTTTTTTCATTGAATGGTTATTTTATGGATTTGAATATTAATGTTATCCCGCTTATTCATTTAAAAATATTTTCAAAGAATAAAACTACTGAATAAATATGAATATCTTATTAACATAATAATATATTTTGTTAACGTAATGGTAGATTTTGTTAACATAATAATACATTTTGTTAACGTGATAATATATTTTATTAAGATAGTAGTATATTTGGTTAACATAATGGTATATTTTGTTAACATAATAATATATTTTGTTAACCTAATAGTATATTTCGTTGGCATAATAGTATTTTTTCTTAACATAATAGTATATTTTGTTACCACAATAGTATATTTTGTTCGCATAAGAGTATATTTTGTTAACATGATAGCATATTTTGTTGGCATAATAGTATATTTTGTTAACATAATGGTATATTTTGTTAACATGATAGTATATTTTGCTAACATAATAGTATATTTTGCTAACATAATAGTATATTTCGTGCCTTGAATATAATGTGCTGATCGAAACAAGCTGGATTTTTTAGGATGGGAAAGTATTTTTTTGGGCCTATGATGTGTAAAATCAATTGAAAGAATAATTCATTGGATTTCGTTTTCCGTTTTATTAAAGAAACATTGTTAATTAATTACGTATGATGACTATTTTTAATCATTATTGCTATAAATGTGATATATTTATAACAATCTTTTGAACATGACAATCGTATCAATCAGCTTAATTATACGAGATCATATTTATTACATAAAACAAAAACTCAAACTTAAATAAAATCTTCACCCTACGTGCACAGTACGACCCTTTTTCCAGTCGATAAAACATGAATGTTTAACGGATTATGGATTGCAAAATGTTGTTTCGCGATATACAACCATTTGCTTGTTTGTTCTATTTCATACGCCTGAATAAGATCAACCAGTACAACTGTATTCATTTTATTGACAAGAAAGTAAACGGTATTACCTACGTGTACAATTAATCGAATTTTTCCAAAATGAGGTGAAGTATCGTCCACATTAATGCATACAACCATTTCGGGTCGATATTTACTACCATCGAGAGTAACCCACGACAGTGAATTACATCATCCGTTATATTCTTAGGTAATGCAATTCGAAAATGTTCGAATTCTGGAAGTAAACTTAATTCCCCTTTTTTTCAACACCACAAACGGTTGAATGTTCCATGGCTTCATTTGAAAAAAAATCGGGCAGCTAATTCAAGTTAATACTTCACAGCTAATGTGTGAGCGATATTGATGCGCCAGCGAACACTTTGGCAGTGTTTTTGAATTTTTTGTGTTTGCCTTCGTATACGCTGCCTACGTTATATATAACGTATGCCTACATTAGCAGTAGATGGAACCAGCAACAAAATTGATGATTTTTTATTTTTCGCTATGCTATAAGATCATTACTATTTTAGCTATTCTTGTTTGAATTCCATCGCAAATGCTTCACGTCGAATACTTACTGTCGCATATTTCAGATTCCATTTTTCTTCGAATATTATGTGATCCCCTACTGTTGGAATCAACTTAATCAACTAAAACGATAGAATAGAATAGAATAGAAAAAACAAATTAATCAAAATAATACGCATATGTAAATTATGAGTTTGTATACAGGGTGAGGCACTAACCGTTGCCACCTTGAATATCTCTGTAATTATCGACGTCACCAAAAAATGTTTGAAACAAAAGTTGTACCGTACGAAAGTCACCTCCACTTTTTTAAATCGGACGCGACATTTTTTTCAACTATCTTGTAGAGCATTGAAAACTGCTTAAAAACATTTAGGGGTCAAAGTCGTTCAAGGTCATTTAAGGTCAAGAAGTGACATGAACTTTATTTTTATGTGAAATTACCTTTATTCCAGTAGTCCAACTCGAAGTAATCGATATCTGAAATTACCGGAGAACAATGGCTCGTGTCCGCAAAAAAATCTTAATCACGATTCCCTTAGCATTCCTTCAAAGCTTGTGCACTTGGTGAACACGCAACGTTAAAAGAAAATCACCGGCTTCCACTAAATTTACTATCAACACCCGAAAAACGCCGTACAATGTTTTTATCGAAGGATAGGACGCAGCGTGACAACAATGGCGTTTTTTGAATAAAAAAAATGATTTTTCCCTTTTTTGGTAAAAAATCAGCGTTACCGGAACGTAACGCGAGTAACAGCTGATGCGTTTGGCGAACATAACCCAGCTTTGTTTTGAAATTAATTTGAATAGAAGCCGCCCAAAATATGCAAACAACGATTTATAGAGTTTTATCATTTATCACGTATCAATAATATGTGTAATTATATTCTGCCTATCGTGTTAATTCCGCTGAGGTAAATCAAGCCTATTTTAATAGGTTTCCGGCTGAATTTTTGTCTTTTTAGTCTGTTTTTATGGTGGATATGTTAATATTATTACATAGATTACTACCGAGTCGTTGACAATCTAATTGTTCGGTTTTTATTTGTTCACGTGCAATAAATTCATCATTTACCACAACCTTTGGCACACTATAACCAATAATACGAATAATCAACATAATAAGTAAACATCAATCAGAGCAGGTGTGGGTAAAATAAATTTAGACTCTTTTTTGACCCCGTGGAAGTGATCGTACCTCCTTAAGGCAGTATTGTCGTCTAGAGCGCTATTTCGGAGGTGACTTTCAGGATGGAATAGCTAAAAAAATACACATGTCTATTGATCCTTCAAGAATAAATAGAAACTATCGTGTACCTTTGCGGGTTTGTTTACAACGGTGCGCGGAAAACGCCCCCAATTGGCGACCAGCGTTATAAGGATCCGAAAAAAAACGAACCATAATCTTGATTTGCGAGTATGTGATTTTTGATACCAGATTCAGTAAAAAGTAGCTACAAAATGGCGGCAAGCTAAATTTTGATTATAATTTTTTCATATTTCATGATCGTTCTGCGAGTTATAAAAATAATGTTCAATAACTTCCGCACGATTTTGGTACCGACGTCGAAAAACAGGCTACTGAAGGTGTATGTTAGATCTGAGCAATCGGCTCATTGGTTATCGCGATATCGTGGTTGCCGATTTAAAAAGCATATACTTTTCAGAAAAACGCGTCTCGATAGCGATCCCCGAGCGCTTATAATTCGTAAAATTCGGCTAATTTTATATCATTAAATGGGCTCCACTCCATACGGAGAGGTCTGTAAGAAAATCAAATAGAAAGGAAAAATAAAACATTTAAAAAAAATTATCGCCAACAATATACTGAAGGAACAACATGTCGTATCACAGACTGTCGTATTGTTTATAAAATATTTTTCTAACGAGGAACGAATTGTAACGATAATGTGCAAATTCCAACTTATTTTAGGTAGCTCACTATTATCAATGTATTATCTATTTTTTATTCGAACCTAGCTTCGTCGTACAGCTGCGAACGAATCGACGCAAATTTATATCTCCGTAAAGTGACGCTACGTCGCTAATAATGGTTCCGATTATATTGCAAATACATATGCGATAAATGCATACGAATGTAGATTACCGCATATGTATGCGTTTGCACGCATATAAAATTATCTGTGCCTACATCTGCGCGTACATCATATCCTGTGCGTCGAATCGCTGGAAATCCCGACCGTTTTTGCGATCGTTTTTCAAACCTACTTTTATCACAGTTCGCTTCAGCCAGCGTCGACGAGCTTGTCCCCACCACCCTCACCGCGACTATACCCATAGGCGGTTCGTTTCGAGTGTGGGTACACTGCGTACGTGTAGGCGTTCAAACATCGCCTTTGCATATATCGTTGCGGAATGCAACAGCGTCACAGCCGCAACAACAAAGCACAGAGAAACTCGAAAACCGCTTTATTTCGGTAAGTACCATCGCAACTTGTAAATTGTTGTCATGTTGAATTTGACAGCCAACATTTCCGCGTCGTGATATTTCCTGGTCCAGCACATACTCTCTCCCGCGTCGCTCGACAAACGTACCTTCGTTCGGCGATTCCATCAAAACACTTCCGTTGCTCGCACCTGTATCAGTACACAAGACGCCGAAACGTTAATGCGTTGTCAAAAAATTGCCAACAGAGAAAGCTCGACGAAGAATCCCCCGGCTTGTGAAATTTGCGTATCATTTCTGACATTTTTCACGAATCTTCGATTCTTTTATGGACTCAAGTTTTTTTTAAATTTAGCACCACCTCTCGCTCATTTGTGCGATGGGCTATGGGCTAACTTGACTGATGAAAAATTAAATTCTCCAGGTTACGTAAAGCTGCGTGTATAGAGGAGACGATTGGCCAAGATTTGCCTTGCGGGAAATACGGCGTTTACGTTCCTCGATAAACAATAAGGTCGAAAGTTCAACGGAGTGATGAACGACTCGGACGAACGTTGTATCAATCCCGGCAGGTCTGTCGGGATAGACAAGGCGTGTTTGAGCATTATAAATGATCAAGATGTCATGGCGGAAGTGTTTACCTACGTGAACGAATGCCGGGCTGTAAGTACAATGTCGTAGTATCGATACTATGAATTATATCCAATTCGAAACGTTCGCACTAACGCGATGCCGCGCAAGGTCAACATTTGTCAGAATAAGACTTTTCTCCACAGTGCAACGGCTTGCCCTTTGCCAACTTATCGCCGCACAGCAACACGACCCTGGTTATCCCTACGAGATGGGAAATGCATATGTACTACGTAGCTCGCAATTACCAGTGGTGTCAGTAAGTATACGTTCGTTCCACGATCATTTTCCCTGGGTAACATTGACTTTCAAATCCAAAGGCGCTCTTTTCGTTGACAGCGGGGCGTACAGGTTCGTAGAACATGGACATTACGGATGGAATCTGACCGACCAGAGCTGTTCCGGCTTTTATACTATAAAAGAGCCTTCGGATCCGTATATGCGTAAGTACGAGCAATTTTTCGTCCGTGTGGTAGATGCCTTTTGAGAAATCCACTGAAAGTCCGGTAGATTGCAAAGCAAGTTCTCGCATCGACCATTCGAAAGGTTACCACCCAGCAAAATTGCCCCCACATGAAAATCTCCAATGGGAATAGCCCCTTGGTTATTATGACGATGGTGACTTTATCAAATTTTCGAATCGCACTAAGCCGTTCCACAGGGTGATGTGTGTAAATGGTGTAATTTACGAGAATGCAAGCAAACTCAATAAACTTATCCTGCAACACTCGGCGAATGCTTATTACGGATATTTTTGAGTGGGTAGATCATGTGGTGGCATATCATGACAGGATATTTCGTCCTGAGATCAAGTCTCATGTTCAGTTCGGCAAAAAATGGTCAATTATAAAGATATCGCAATTTATCAAATTATTCACGGGATGCGAAAAACTAAAAATCGTCATTTCAAATGAAAATTGCCATTAATCAATCGTATTTCTTATTTATTTTTTTTTAGCTATTTTAGCCGTTTTTTACGTCGTTGTTGCTGCCTCTATCCTTTTCAATGTCTGCAATGCGCTTATACCTTGCGTGATTAAGACAATAAAAGAGCGCAGCACTACCGTACAAGATGTAAGTTGTGTACATTAGATTTTCATTCGCCGGACTATATTTTATCCTGAGCCAATGTTACGTAAAGCTGCAACATTGTCTTCTTCAGGACATGGAAGATTTGCAAGATCCAGAACCTCCCCCACCTGTGGTAGTTGTTTCTTCACGTTTCAGCACAAGGATCCAGTCCATCGACACTTTTCGAGGGTAATTTTTTTGTTCATCGCTGATTTATGCGTTACTTAAATCTTTTAATGAAATCCGAAAATTTAAATCAATGTCCGCGTAAATTTGGAAACATATAACATCGCCTGAAGTATCTGGCACCTTCCATACTGTAGATCACGTTACAATTTTGTAAATAGTAGTTGAAAATATCAATTTTGAAAATATTAAAACTAATGAAACTGTAATAATGAGTTGGGCAAATTAAAAACTTGCGCGTCGCTTGCTCACTTTATTGGGTTGCCTGGAAAGTTCGTGACGTTTTATCGGTAGGTGGCACATTGAAAAGTCGACATGAACTTTCCGGACAGTCCAATATGTCGTTCGGGACGTGTCCCCATGGGCAAGTTTGCTTTTCATTAACGTATTCCTTTTACGAATCCGAATATTTAATAATTGATTTTCGTCTATAAGCGAGTAAACATACTTCCCAGTATACCGGTAAAAATTCGAGCCAAGTTACCGAACATTTAACGAAAAAATACGACTCTAAAAATCGTCTCATTTACACGGCACTTTACGGAGATGACACGCTGGCTACATTTCTAAATAACTCTCGATGCTTAATATAAACTGCTCAGCGCGTGTAAAAGAATTCTAAAGATTTCGTAACTATAATGGAAGCAGGGGCCCACCGAATGTTTCAAGAAAATATCCATGATAAAACTTAGAAAAATGTGACTGGCAGAGGAATTTTTGTAGCCGCGAGTTTTCAGAGGAAAATGTAAAAGTGTTTAAGGTAAATATTCGGAAGTGGGGATTCTGCTAGAATCAGGCTAATTTTCTTCAAGGGTGTAAACAAACCCAAAAAACTCCGAACAACCCTAAAAAACCTTAAACAACCCGAAACAAACCCAAACAAACCCAAACCAAAATTCGCCTGGTTCTAGCAGGGGCTCCATTTCCGAATATCTACCATGTTTGAATCTACTTTTGGGCGAAGTTTTTTTATTCGAGTTTTCTCGTTGGGCATAATAATTAATTGTGATTTATTTTTATCAAGCGCTACTGCAAGTTCCTAATGATCATGAAGGGCCTTGCTTATGCCCGCACAAAATACGGCCCTTCGCCAAAGGAATACCTTAAGGAAGGATGAGAATCAGCAATGCGTTTCGCATGTGCATGGTTTTTTTTTTAAATATCCCTCGTCTTTATATCGAAAATAATGCCTCAGTTAAAAAGTTTGATAAAATCGGTCACGTTGCTATACTTTCTGACAACTGAGCTGTTTACCAACGATACTCTATGTACAAACGAAAAATTCGACTAGATATGTTTGTCAATGCGAAATTCTCACGAAAACTCGGATATTTACAGAATCGCCATGTTGTTGATGATATTCGTGAACAATGGTGGTGGACGATACGTGTTCTTCAATCACAGTCCGTGGTACGGACTGACAGTTGCTGATCTCGTCTTGCCATGGTGAAAAAGTTATCCGTTTTTTATACGTCGAATAGCGTTACGCCGTCACCAACGATCAAACATATAAACGAATTATACTGAATTCACACAGGTTCGCGTGGATTATGGGGCTAACATTGGTCGTATCGCTGCGCACCCAGCTTCGAATATCGGTATCACGTCCGAGAATCATAATACGAACACTCCGACGGAGCTTGCTGCTGATACTCTGTGGACTGATCATAAATTCGAGATCAGAGACGACACTGTACAATCTTCGTTTTCCGGGGGTACTGCAACTTTTGGGCGTCTCGTATTTCGTGTGCGCAGCCATCGAAGCCATCTTCATGAAGGCGCAAAGAAATTTCCAGGTTGATTTGTTACTTACCCTCGAATCGTATTTTTCTCTGTTCAATGCCAAAGATATCGAGAATTTGTAGCAACCACCGTGAATATACGTACGTTCCCGACGTTTCAAATTTATCCTATCTCTTGTCAGTTTTTGTTCTCAGTTTCATTTGACTATCCGCACTGAAAGCATCCTCCATACTTTATCGAATTATCGTTTCCTTTTGGTTTGGATAATTTTTCTCCATCCAGTACGGACGATTTCGATTGCTGCAAGACATTTTGGACTGTTGGCCACAATGGCTCATGGTCGTTGCACTGGTAGCGACGCATACTCTCGTTACGTTTTTACTTCCCGTGCCTGGTTGCCCGACGGGGTATCTCGGCCCGGGTGGCTACCATCTTCGTGGAAAATATGCGAATTGTACCGGGGGTGCAGCCGGCTACATTGACCGGCTCGTTTTTGGCAGTCATATTTACAACAACACCAAGAATCCAATCTACGGAACCACGTTGCCTCACGATCCAGAAGGTACGGGAAGCACAATGATTTGCACGTTTTCTTCATACCGGCTGCTCGTCATTGCGAGGACAAAAATAAAAAAATCTCCCCGAATATTCGACGAAACATTTGACCATTTTTTCAATGCACCGAATCAACCGCCCAAATTATCCATTACTCGTGAATTCCTAAGCGTCGCTATGACTCTATATGCTTTTGAAAAATGCACCGGAAATGGCGTACTCATTATTTTCGATCCTGGAATTTTTTTCAGGACTCATGAACACTCTTTCCGCCGTGCTTATCGTCGCCCTTGGTGTTCAAGCCGGCAGAATTCTTTTGTGCTACTATCTGCATTTGCTGTCGAAGATGGTTCGATGGTTCGCGTGGGCATTAGTGACCGTAAGTTATAACAAAAAGACAACTGTCAAAAGCTCCGAAGAATATCGTGTCTGTAATTGCGGGGAATTGTGACCACGGGTATACGCGCATCGCCTGCCTTGATAAAAACGACGAAGATGATATTACACGTGCCAAGATATTTAAACGCCGGCATCTCGCGTACGCGTACAATATGTACTCTCTGCGAATGAGCAACACACGCATAGTGCCACAATTATCAGCAATTCACGATCCCGAAAACTTCTGGCGCCTTTCGCGACCTAAGGCTAAAGCTCTACGGGTATAGTTAACTTTGTCAAAACACATTGATAACAATGGACAATATCTAAAAAATGAAAAATTCGAGTTTCTGCTGTGCTCTCGGGTGCAAGATGGATAATAAAAGTGAATTGTCATTCCATAAGCCGCCTAAAGATGAATTCTTTTAAAAAAAAGTAATTATTGGGCGTGTAAATGACTCTCTTTACTGCCGTCATATGGAAGAAGGCGGCATCGACAAAAAAAATTGAACACGCGTCTTACTGTACAAAACGATGGGAAATTTTGTACTGATTCCAATGGTACCAAAAACGCATTTACGATTTTTTTTGTAGATGCCGTCTTCTTCCATTTGACGGCAGTTTAGGCCGGTAAGGCGAGTTTGTAGTTACTCCGCGAGATTTTTTCTTTCCAAGTTTGTATCCTCATAAGTAATAAATCGAGAAATATTAAAAGTTATATCTGTTATATGCAATGTATAACTAGAATTTCAGACGTCCCTTGTAAAAAGTAAGCTCTGAAAAATAGAATCAATCCTTCTCGCAACATGCGAGCGACTCTCATAATCTTGAAGAATCCAAATCTAGAGCTGACAGAGCTAAAGAAAAGAGCGGAAAACTAATTACTGCAGTACCATCTATACAATTTAGCATTTAGGTAAATTCAATAGCCAACTCGCAGGAAATTAAAAACGAAGTAATTGTTTCCGTTTGAGGCTATACTTTGACCGGTCGTATTGAAATATCGCTGCGCCCCTTTTCGGACGTGGAAAACGCGAATTACGGACACGATAGCTTTCGGAACTTTTTTCTCCGAATCACGAGTATCGGGGAGGCAAAAATTTCAAGTCCTTTGGCTCTACCGTTTTTCGAGAAAATAATAATAATAACGAAACAATTTTTAGGGCATCGTCGCGGGTTTTCTCTGCAATTGGGAACGAGAAGGCGGAATTATACCAGTCAGCAAAAATATGATGACCATTTCCTTTGTACTGACTACTTCGAGCTTTGCCTTTTTACTTTACGCCGTGTTATTTTACCTCGTTGATCACAAACGTATGTGGAGCGGAGCGCCTTTCGTGTACGCTGGAATGAATCCGATCTGCCTGTATATGGGACATTATTTCACAATGGGACTGTTTCCGTGGGCCTGGAAGATTCTCGTTCCCGCTCACAGTTCGCTACTGTACATGAATATCTGGACGACCATACTTTGGGCATTGATCGCTTACGGTCTCTACCGGAAAAATATTGTAATCACGATTTAGGCATGCGAAGCCGAACTGCGGTATTCTTCGATCTTGGTACAGTATCCTCAACATCCTCACTTGTCATAGAATCACGGACTGGGACTTGGTCGGTAGAATATTTTAAGATAAGTTTGACGGAGTCAAAGTGTGATGAGATCGTTGTTATGAAATTCTAAGCTCATACGTATCGTTATCCTATTTACTTACTGCGCTTCTTTTTACTGATAGAATATTTTGTGATATTTTAAAGATGCCGATGTATTATTCTCGGAGTAAAGAAGAATGGAAGAAAAGAAAAACATTTTTGGTCGTCACTTATTCACTAGGGTTTTGAGGAGAGGGTGAAATTTTTTTTTTGAACTCGACGAATCATTGGCAACGAATTTAGATGTATATAGAAGACCGATTCTTAAGGAAATTATGTGCCGACTTTATTGGGGACATGTCCCCACGGTTAGTTCTCGATTGGCGGCGCTGACGGCAGTTAACACTCGCACTCGCTTCCTCTCGTAGGCTTAAACGCTGGGGACCTAACTGCGTCCTGCTTACTTTTACAGATGTTATGCGGTGGGGACATCGTTTGTCCTGCTTCCTCTCATAGGTATAATAGGCGCTTGGAACACGTGCGGCCGTTCTCGCTGGGGACGCATAGTTCCATAAGACCCCCTTTCCGCTCTTGCGTCGAGTAACGTCCGAGTTTGAGTTCAGTGTGACAGGTTGCCGGGCTCTTTAATTCTTTGGATTTAAATAAGTGTTGAAAATGCCAACTAACGGTTTATGTGCCTACGGGGGATGCCGCAATTCAAAGCGCAAAAATTCCTATTTTTTTATTTCGTCGTTTTCCAGAACTTTAATTATAAATTATTTATCTGAAAAAAATCACGCAAGTTGGTTTCGAACCAAGGCTGTTAGCTGACAAGGAGACGGCACGAACGTGGGGTCGAAGATTTGGCCGAATTTTTTTGTGGTGAAAGAGGACCTCTAGCACCTCACGTCGTTATAGTAGGACGCACTACTCGGCAACTTCCGAGAAAAATCGATTCGACGTTTCGTAGGCGCCTTATAGTTTGAAATGTCAGGCACATAAAAATTGAATTTTTCCTAATCGACTTTGTTATTCTCATGAAAAACCCAATGTTCCTCCTCATATACTTTACAATGAAAAATAAAAAACCTACCGTTATGAATTGTTTTATTGGAAAAAAAAGAAAATAATGTCAAAAAAATGAATATGATTTTTTTTAAATAGTGTAAATAAATTTGATCCGGTGCGATGGTCTAGTGGGTAGCGTGCTCGCCACTACACCTGCGGACCGGGAGGTACCGGGTTCGAATCCCAGTCGCATACATTTCATCGTAAAATGTTTTTCTCCGGCATTTCGCGGCGAAAGAAGACTAGTTCCACGGTTGGACGGCGAACTTGATGATCGGCTATATTGGTATGGGTTTTTCGCAGTTTCCCTATACCCATGACAGAAATGTCATGGTGAATATGATACAGAGGGGGAAGTCGGCTGCGGCCGCACGGAGGGGGAATGGGGACAAAAAAAAGTGAAGACAGAAATGTCGAAAAAGAAACAGTCACAGTGGAGGAAATAATACGTAACAAACGCGAACAGCGTGTACCTTAGGAAAAAACACATTAAAAAAATTAATATCAATAAATTTTTTTTAATGTAGAGATGAGAAACGTTTTGAATAATTGTTGGAATAACAAAAAAAAAGAAAAAAAAATAAGATCCGAAGGAGGAATCAAACGCGAGACCTCCGGCGCAAAAGACCGAGCCCTAACCGTCTAGACTAGACGGCGGTTCGACAAGTGCCCGACATTTTAAACTCATAAGGCGCCTAAAAAACTTTGAATCAATTTTTCTCCGAATTGTTTCTCCGAGCTTGTTCTCGTTCCGCAATATGTTAGACAGGGGGAGAGAGAGAGAGAGAGAGGGAGAGAGAGAGAGAAAGAAAGGTGTCTCATTCCGCTTCCCGTCGCGACAGCTGTGCGCGCGTCACGCTGGCACTCGGCAGTTTGGGTCGCAGAATACTTGTCTTCAGGCCGCCCATAAGAACTGTTCTTCTATATACGCCTGAATTCGTTGGCACTGCATAACATTATCTGCGTCATGTTTTGTCTGAAGTTACGCAATTCAAGGGCGTCGCCAAGGGGGTGCAGGGGTGCAGGTGCCCCCCTAGATACTTGAAAGCATGTATATGAGGGTCTAAAATGTCTAAAATTCGAATTTCCCTCACCCTCCCTTACCCATCTTGACCCCCCTGGCCCATTAGTTGGCGACGTCCTTGACGCAATTTAGACATTTCTATCCTTTGGATCTTTGTAGGACATTCCCAGAATACGAAAAATATCCTCCTCACTATTGATTTCTTCAGCCTCGCCCGGCAAACCTGCGAGAAGAAAAACGATCATCAATATCATCGAATTGTCGATGGTTACTCGTCATTGTCACAAATTACCTTCGATCGTAAGACGTCGCAATGAATACTCATTGAGGGTGTATTTTTTCTGGAGAGCATGCGCTCGCATTTCGCGATTGAACAAGTCGCTACCCGTGAAGTAAAGGACGGCGCAGTAATATTGATCGCGCGGTGCCAATCGAATGTCAAGACGTCGGTATGGCTTCTTCTTATCCCCGGGAAGCCTGCACACGCCCTAAAAAAAGGGTTCTTCTAATCGCGAATATGCAGTTTTCGGGGATGTGAGGAAAAAAATGGAAGGTGGTAAAAATGAACTATTCCACAATGCAGATACAGAAAATCATGAAACGTAATCTTTGTCAATGAATCTCAAACATCGGTAGACCTAAATATGATTTTGCAATTTTCTTTAAAGCGTTAGGATACTGTGTAGTGTAAAAAAATTGTTTGTCGCTTGAGGAAATTCAAATTGAAGAGGAAGGTCCAACATATGGTACAGGAATCGCAGATTCAAGGCAAACTCATGATTTCAACGATCGAACTGCGGGTAAAACTTTAAACGCTTTTTTGTCGGAATCATGTTTTTTTTTTTCAAAACGGTGTACACGATTTTTTTACATTTAATGACCGGATTGACTTTAACTTTGGAATATTTATTCAGTGTATTAGTAGTGTATTCTTGACCGTCTGTTATCTTAACATTTTTTTCGTTTTAGGTATTTACAGTAATAATGTTATTTTTCCTCGCAAAATCGGGAACAAATGTCATTTTTTTTATGATTGAAACATGAAAAAAAGCTCGCGAAAGCCAATATGACCCGTTTTGAAAAAAAGCTGTTTTTGTGTTTCAGATGAAACAGATGGCCAAAATAAAGTACACCACCGTTGAGCCCCTCAGGTTCAAAGGTCCTTCGCGACGTTGTTTATAACTTCAATAATTAGTATTTTGTAATGAAATTTGGTACACAACTTTGTTAATGCACTTACTAATAAGTGTTCAAACGTTTTTCTCAATCATTTCACTGATCCCTAAAAAATTAGTTTTTTAAAAATAACTCTGATTTTTGGGTCAACACAGTAGCCTAAAAAAACTTCAATATATTAAACTTTAAATAATATATATACCATAAACTTTGTGACACCCTGTGATATAGTATCAGTGACGAGTTTCTTCTTCTCCAAACATTCAACGATATCCTTAAGAAGCCCAGTTTTTTTAGCCTTCCCCTTGTCCTTGGAAGTGTATGTCGGATGCGTTACCAAAAGGTCTATATCACCGCTTTCCGACTTGCCGCGTCTATAGCTGCCGCAAATCGTCGCTATGTACTTGTCATCCAATTGCTTCAAAGCATCTTCGATGAATTTCTCGATGCTTGCAATTTCCGCCCGAGGTATCTTCTTCTCAAAATCCTCGAAATATCTGCAACATCCAGAAGCTTAAATCGCAGGCTTATTTGGATTTATTAACACTTCGTCTGTAAACCTGAGTATTTCGTGTCCGAGCCAAAATATTTTCCTACCGAGTTGCTCCATTTGTTTAACAAAAGATATATTAGCATTTTATTGTCGTATAACTTTATGATTGAAATATTAAATTGAATGTTTCGAACACTAGCATAAATTTTTTAAAAATTTTTCGACTTTATTAATTGGGTGAAAAACCGGCAGGACTTGAAATACCCAGGTTTACTGGTGGAAGATATCGGAAAAAGGTTAACGGACGAAATGTTAAATGAATCTTACTTTAAACCAAGCTTTTGATGATGGTTCAATTGGTCTTTGTGCTCGTTGAGATCCTTCAATGTTTTAACGCCTGAATCGACCAGCTCTTTGGCTTTCGAGGGGCCAATTCCGGATACTCTCGTCAGTAAATTTATGGCAATGTTATCCTCATCCTCATTGATCTATCGGTGCAATTCTTTTTTAAGCTTTACGGTTTCAGCGCTTGCACTTACTGAGAACAATGCTGCTATCCAATTTTCAACTTGAAATCAAGGAACAAAAGGAAAAACAATGTGCAAAGAATACAAAGAAACAGGAAATCGGTAATTTCAGTTGTGAATTGATGATAAAAAGCACGTGAATAAAAAAGAAAGCCCAGCCGTACTTTATCAAGTTTTCGGAGTTTTCCTGTTTCCAAAAATTCATCGATCTTTTTGGCTATCTTCTCGCCAATGCCGGGTAATTTTTTCGCCTCGCCGCCACTCTTCACTCTGTGGGGTAAAGCGCTCAAAGTGCTGGCAGCTTTTTTGTAAGCATTGGACTTGTAAATATTCTTGCTGACATTTTTCTCATAATTTGAGAGCTCTGTGGATCATGGGAGAAAAAAAACATAACCCAAAAGTATGAAACCATCGATATGAACCATAGGTTATAAATTGCTACGTACAATTTAAGCTTTAACGGTAATGAATGTATTATTTTACCTGTTAAAAAGTCACACAAATCGTAATTTGGGTTGTTCAAATTCCCAGGAGCCTTTCTCTTACCCATCGTCAAATTTTTCGCGTCAATGAGAAATAATTAATACACGCATTTGATGGAAATATACCTGCTTACGAACAACTGATTCTTTGACAGCCGTTAGTACCGCAAAAAACCGCATGATCGTACATGTCGAATAAACAGATGCGTAAAATGTCGATACGGTAGGAATTCTGTTTATCTTGAATGACCCGGAATCGCAGTGTAAATAAACAATTACTTTTTCATGAATCGTTATTCCAACCCACACCCATTTTTGCTCAACCTAAGTGATCTCTGACAGGAAAATAATTTGGCGATACAATTGACATACAACATTTTCAAGAAAATGTCGAAACTGTCCTTAAGAGACGTACGCAAATTACGTAACATAATTTGGGAGAGGGGTTTTGCGTTATGTCACGATTCTAGAACTACCCGAAACAGCAACATTTCTGCATGTTTAAGTTTTTAATTTAAAACTCGCGCGCAATTTTACCGCAGAAAATTGACAGCATTCTATGCGAAATGTCAGTTGAGGGAGGAAGTCACCGTGCGAGTTCTTGCACATAACTTTCCCCCTTTCCCGAGTAAAATTTGAAATAAAATTTTGTTATTGTTATAATTTTTGAAAATACACGTATTCAAAAATATGTTGGCAACATTTTCACTAATCGCAAGTCCGAAAACTGACGAAGTTTCAGCAGGGGGCTGGCGTCTTTAGGAATTTTTGCTATGCGAATTGTTCGCTGTTTGTAGTGTCCAACTCTGCCACTCGCAGCGCTAGTTGTTCTACAATCCTGACGCGCGGTAGGGGCTATGTATATATACACACACGACGCACATATAACTCATAGGCATTCCATAGCTTTGGATACGAGGATCGGCTGTATGGTGAAAAATGCCCCTTTTCAGGATTACGCGGCTACCCTGAGGTACAACCGTGCACAATACACGGCATTAGCGCACGAGTATAATTAATTTCGCCAATTTCATCAATTCCGCACTGCGGCTTCAACACCAAACGTCAAAATAGTCGTACTCGGCGCGCGGTGGTTAAGTACGCTGTGCGAGCCTCGCGCCTGCGCAAGAATAATATTGTACAAAACCTACTAGCGCTACGGGGAGAGGGAGAACTAAATAAAGCGGTCAAAAAGCGTAGTATTCTTACGTACGGCAAGGGATAGGATGTGCCAGCCCCCTGAGTTCCAGTCACTTCAGTGAGAACAGGTAGCGCGACCGGTTGGTGCCCTCATTCCCTACAGGTGTGGCTTCGTTCACACAGATGAAGGCTCTTATTATTTCGTGAAATATAATGAAGATGAAGAATCGTTATATCGCCCGGGACTAGATACTTCAATGTAAGTATCAATATTCTAAAAAAACATGACTTTATATCAAGAAAAACGGAACGAAAACTTTGAACGCAATTTTCTCGAAACTACTTTTTTTGACCTTGTCCTAGCGAATACTCAAAAACTTCTCAGCCGATGTTCAATATTTTTTTGACATTTTTGTAATCGCAGTGACTGAAGTTGTACGTAGCCGGTTTTCAAAATTTTGATCATTACTAGTTTTTAAAACTGCTTAAATGCAAAAAGGGCCTTGAAAATAGAAAAAATGTCCAAATCGTCGGCATATTGTAAAAAAACAAAGAAAAAACGGCTACCGATAACGATAGCTACATTTGTATATGGATAATTTTTCGATTATTTATTTACAGATAACTTTTCATAAAGATATTGATGGGGAAATGAAGAGAATTTTTTTTTTCATCTTGTGACGTGCATGCAAACAATCGTCGGAGACACTAATGCATCTACTGTTGGCCAGCCCGGTCTCCGGCTATATCCATCGTCATAACGCGGCCCAAAGGGTGTTGTATTACCATCTACGGCACTCTAATGGGATATACCTGGAGCACGTGCCGCCTTATTTACCAAGAGATATTAAATCCATTGTCGTGGGTGAGGTGCAAGATTTTTCGGAACTTCTTGTTCGCGACCCTCGGGTCGCTTCAAGCGAATAAGCCTGATGTTGTCCTCTTAGATTTCGACGACAAGACGATATACGTCATTGAGTTTTCACTCAGGCAACTCGAGTGCGGACTGCGGTAGCCGCTCAGCTTGAAGGAGCGACTATCGCAGAGCGATATTTGGATTTTCGCGCGTCTTTTTGACCGGGCGGCAGCCGAGGTGGTGTCGGAACCCTCGAGTCTCGCCCAGCGTTATTGTTCCGGTCTAGATTAAAACCGAGCCTAACCCTCGGGGGTAGGTGAATGTTTCCCAGTGCAAACTGAGGAAGGGCGTTGCCCCGTCTATTATAAATAAAAAAAAACACAAGGAAAAACACATAAGAGATAAGATTATAACAATAGTAAGTATAATTATACTTATTATAATATTCGTTCACTCAATTCAATAAGTATAATAAGTATAATTATAATATTCGTTCATTTTTGTCTTATCTCTATGTTTATAATTTTTATAATAATCAGGATAATTATACTTTTGATTGTAAAAATCATAGCGAATACACAGATATAATCGTGAAAATTGATCGCATAGTTTTGTATACAAAAATTTGAGAAGTACATCGTCAAAAAATACTTATTAAAAATCGTTGTGGGAATATTCGAGGAAATTTTTTTTTCAGAGGTATAAATCATCCGTTTTTTATTGCTAAAAATATTTCAACGATTTTCGATAATCGAATATCGATCAACAGATACTGCATCGCTGTAAGTACTATGTTAGTTCCTATTGTTATTGTTCATAATTGCTCACTGAGATCGCATTCTTAAGTACCCGCGATCTTTTCTTACAATTGTCATAGTTTTGAGATCCTTCATCACCTTATAAATATTTCCAACGAAATATACCCAAACCTCGATAGTATTCGGTTCAGTTTAGAATCGATTATTTGGTTATTCAGAAAGCTGGTAATTCTAAAATATAAGTATATAAAGGATCGAGGGGAAGATTGAATGTTCAAACGGTGGACATCTGACTGTAAGCCAGGTGAGCCGACATGCAACAACTGCAGGTGAAACTGAAGATACTTATTACAACAAGTACAGCGATGACCCAGAGATACGCTCGCAGTTTGGGAAATCGTTCCGGTAACCAAAGAACAGTAAACTCCATGACTTTTTCTTGAGTATCTGGAAAACCAAGGAACCAATTAAATCGGGGAAAATTAAATTGTATCATAGATCGAACTTATCGACGTAAGATCTTCCTCTATAGGGGAAAAATGCTCTGGATGGGCAAAAAGCCACAAGAAAAATATCGATCGCCTCACACTTTTCGTTCGTTAAAATAAATCGACCGGAATTCAAATGTTTTTACTAAACTTACGAATGTAAAAAAAAATAAGTTCATTAAGTAACACTCGTTCAGAGTACCCTCGAATTTTATTTCTGCAGAATGAAGATTTTTATGAGTATTAACTTCTTTGCAGCATCTTACGAAATTCAAAATCCTACGTATATGCAGAGATCCATTTGTAAAACTTGAATATGCAAGATTCAGCAACGGACATTCTAGTTCTTCAAACGAATACGAAAGCTCGATCGCTTCGAATATTTTCCGCGTGTACTAACGCGAAAAAACATTTTCAAAGTATATAATTTGTATTGTAATTTCTGTTAGGTCGAAAGCAAGCAAAACGAATGATTTAAAGTATTGAATTTCAGTGACGACAATTTGCTTACCGATATACGCTAGTCCATAGCCCATATGAGGAGTACCCATTCTGTAAGAGCACGTTGGTATTTGCAATTCGTGTATGTCACCCATATCGAGTCTCAATTGATAAAGGGGCGTTTCATGAGGCGGCAAAACCCACGTATCGCTCAGTTGATCGCTAGCCGTATCAAGGCTCAAATGCAGCGCTTTGTGATCGTGCGCCGTGAATATAATTTGAGGACTTAGTTCTTTGATTACCTTGTCGCCACACGAAAAAAAAAACCGTTATTAGTTCGGTTATCGCGTATAGAAGGATTGTATATTTGCAGTATCGTATGATACTCGTATAAGCTCACATTTCGTACGAATGGCCCAGGTGAAAATAACAGTGGCATGTGGCTAAGAATAACATTCGTGGTATTTCTCTCCGTGTACTCGTTAAGAAAAGCGTCCTTTGGCGCATTTGGCATCGTGCGTGTAAGTCGGTTTACCTTTTCAATGAAACATACAACTCTCGTTTTACACTGTTTCGCAATTTTCATAATGTGAAGAATATATTTCAGCGCGATGGTAAGCACCTTGAAGAATGTCACACTTTCGTGAACGAGGGTATCAGGTTGGGCATAAGTGAATTTAAATCTGTCGTGTATTCTATTGGAGACCGAGTCCCCTTCACCACCAATATCATTGTCCCCTGGTAAGTATATTTTCTGAAATGTCGATTTCAAATATGTTAACAAAACATGTATGTGAAGGCGGGTTAACTTCATTCGTACCATAGAACTGAGTCGGAGATAAGATTCATTTTTCAAATATTATTCCTCGGGCCACATGGCGCTATCGGAGAACAAATATTAGTTTACTTCGCGATTACATGACATACCATAATGCTATCGTCGGTGGAAAATATGTTATCTAATCTCTGCTTGTATTTGGTAAAGTCATCCATTGTTGAGATATGGCCTTCGTCCATGAGATCACCGAGAAAGGCTATAACGTGAGGCCGTGAATGTCTTACCGCTCTTGAGAACGTTTTAGCCAGGTATCTGGTAGCAGATAAAATGTTTTACATTCAAGCAATGCGAGAAGATAACAAAAGGTACGTAACTTTTGAGCGCTCACCTATCACTGTCCCATCTGGCAATCCAAGCGCCAGGGTAATTCTCTTGTTTCTCACCCAATATTTGAGGATCGGCTACGAGCAATACATTGACACAGTCGGCGCATTTTCTCGATGACCATCTGAAGCTTTGTATCTCATAGGCAAGAAATTCATTGTAAAACACTGTAATGGCAAGGATCAGCAGAACCAAAGAAAGCTTGTGTCTTGTTCTGAAAAGTATTATGAAATGAAATGGAAATCTTTTTTTTCAGAATATCGTGGAGATGTGACGTATATACATATGAAACAATTGAATCGACAAACTTTATAACTGCTACCAACTGGATATATTGACAAGTTGCGTTTTAGCTGGCGAGGAAAGCACTACAAACGAAGTAATTCGGTCTGTTCGTTTTAGCTACACTTTCCTACACTTCTTACACCTCCAGTGGACTTTCTATTACTGTATCTGGTCAAAGTGTAGAAAGTGTAGCTAGCACGAACAAACCTATTGACAATTCGTTACCTGTTTCGAAGTATCATTATTATTAACGAAACGAAATGACGATTGGATAATTTGATATTGATACAACGGGCATTGCCTCGTCTTTCCTGTTCATCCGTTACATCGTAGCGGAACAAGTTTTTTTTCTCGTTGCAAAGCTTTTATTTTAATCCTACGGACATTGCGCGCTTGTCTTGATAGTTCTAAAAGGATAAGTAAAAAAAAAAGGTCGAGCGCGCACGAATGACCGTCGGAGCATCGACATATGTATATACCGACAACTGGATACGACGATACGAGTTTGCATATGGATGGAGCCATGGTCAGCGGCTGTACCATGGAGCTTAGATACTAGGAGGTTCAGCGAGGCCTTTTAACTCGTCCCGAAAATGAGAATGAGAATTGATGGCGCTGGGGTGCTCCGGCCCCTATATGTATAGAAATATACGCTAAACACGAGGGCCATCTAAGCCAGATCACAGATGATGTACCTAACCCTGATTCGTGTTAACGGATAACACCACTACAGGATTTTAGAAAGACGTTTTCTTGCCTAAAAATACTTTGGTGTCATAAAAACAATATGCAATTGGTCCTGTAGCGAATTTTTTTATTTAAAGGTTTAATTATTGATTTTGTCGCAGAGCCTCGGAGCGCGCGCTGAGTTGCTCGTACAAGTTTAAACGCGTTTTTCACGAAAACATTTTTTTCAATCTCGGAAGACGGATTACTCGAACACCTTTGCATGCATCGATTTGAAATTTTCATAGCAGCTTCACAATTACATTCTCTATGGGAGTACGTAGCCGTTTTTTTGATTAAATGTAAACTTTGTTTTTATAAACAATATATTGCTTTTTTGGCAAAAATCGATTTTTTTCCTTCAAAGTGCGCTATTTTTTCAAAATTTGAATGCAAATTTCTAGATAGCCCCATAGCTAATAATATATAAATTATCATTTTTTTGCTTTTTGTTTCAGGTCTCATACTTTACGAGAAAACCGTTCTCCCGTGAAGCTATTTGTAAAAAAAAGACGTTTTTCTAGATGGACACTATCGCCGCCATTTTGCGTTTGAGTTTGAGATCTTTTCTCGCTTTTGAGTTTTTTTGTCGAGCCGTCATGAGGAAATTATGAATTGGCGGATATTTCGACGTTTTATGTCACGATCGGTCTGTCGTGAGGTTAGATACTCATCCGATCACTTTCACCTCGTTACCAATATATTACTATATATGTAGGTGCCGCTGCAGCCCAGCGCCATGACTTCGACACAGTTTTTGGGGCGCTTTTTTCAGCGCCTTTGCATTGCCGCCGAACCTCCTGGTATCTAGGCTGCATGGGCTGTATCACAGTCACCACGGTCTTACATGCAGGCCTTGAAAGGACGAGTGGGAGAAGATTCACTTAGCGTCCAGTTTTGCTTCAATTTTCGGCCGCATGGTGCGCATAAGACAGGGGGTGTCGTGTGTGAAGACAGCAAGATCATATGTTCTGTCCTGCGTACAACGCATGCACTTTAGACTGTATGTTTGGTATACGGGTTCTTGTGTATTTTTTGTAAGAAATATCCATTATACAGAAAGTAAACGAAAAAGGTATGTATTTGCATGCTAAAATGAACAAATTAATACATGCATGCTTTAAAACACCACCAAACCTAAATTAACCGCGTGCAAAACTCAAGCGACTATGACAGAAATAACTGATTTTATGTTCTTTGTATTGCAATGGCAGCTGAGCTGAATTGTTACGCTGCCACTCGGAACTCGGAGGTTTTGGGTTGTCACTGAAATTAATTGTCAATAACACTCATTTAGGCATATTCAACTTTGTTTTATATGCGTAACGATTTTCGACTGTTACACGCACATACGCCTATTGGAATCTGTGAATGGCCATATGACATCTGGTGGCGCGAAATCAAAGTACATTCGGGGCAAAGCCTTTAATAACAATTATACGTAGCGGTGCGATAAAAGTATTTAACTTCAATTAAAAATATAAAATGGGTGAAAATGAAATACGCGAAGTTTTCTTCACGTAAAAATTACCGAAAGAACATTAACGGGTTACGTCTAGTTCGCGGCCGGAAAAAGGAGGTGTTTTCGTGATTTTTTTTGGGAAATGAGTGCAGGTTTAAAACTTTTTTCATAGTAAAGGGTATCATTTCAAGTATCTTTGACAATTTTTTTATTGGGAAATATTTATAAACGACCGAGATACAGTAAATTGCACAGACCGCGGTGCAAAAAAGGTCCTTCGCGTTGACCACTCCTGTTCGGGAACAAATTATCGGAAATAAAAAAAACAAATGAATTTATTTTTTGTACCGTATTATCTAGTCTTTAATCGGAGGATTCAATAAAATAATGATTTTTGAAAAAATGGTCGCCGATCGAAATTGATCGTCGAAATTCCGCCTTATAATTCGGTTAACATAAACAAAGCTGCGCGGGGCAGTTGAAACCGCCCTTCACCGCGTGCTTATTTGCATCTCGAATTAAGGGACTCAAATAGTGTTGTGTTTTGTATTGTACCTTTCTACATTTGGACGTATGCAGGGTGGACCATTTAACGTGACCAGCCCAAATATCTCCGTTGCCTTTAGAGTGACGAAAAAAACGTCAGGCGGTAATTTGATTGATTTCGAAGGGCTGATACAGTGGTGAAAAAAAAAAATATTTGTCACGGTAATTGTTTTTGCGTACTCAAGGTCATCGATGGTTTTCTAAGTGGGAGCATGTCTGCTTTTATTTTATCAACACGATGTAGCTGATATTCAGACGAATCCAACGACCTATGATATCATAACCTTGAACTGATTTTTCACCACGGTATCAACCCTTCGAAATCAATCAAATTACCGCGTGACGTTTTGTTCGTCACTCTTAAGGAAACGGCGATATTTGGGGCGGTCATTTTAAATGGTCCACCCTGTATACCCGCTCTTCATGGATTAATTGTATTTCGGAAATCAGTACTTATAGCCCGACTTTAATTTTATCTAATTATAGAACCATTTTGTTTTACACTACTCCAAAAAATGAAGGAACAGAAAATTTCTTTAATTTTTAAAGTATTTTTGAAGCTCTTCATCTTTGAAAAATGGTCATATCAAGATGATAAGAAAGCATTTTGAAGCATTTTTAGTCGAATCAATATATATGTCAGTGAGCTTGTTTATTCAGCTTCAATTCATTTTTTTGTCCCTCTTCGTCAATTTTTTGCTGAGATATCCGACTTTGAATGAAAAAAGATCCTTTTGTCTTTGATCATACATATGTCAGCAACCAATGATTCCACAGGGAATTAAAGGGCAGCATCGAAAAATTAAATACATTTCCCACAAGACCTTTTTGTTGATTTTTGAGAAAAAACATTTTTACACCCTTAACAATAATTTGAAAAAGTTCTAACATTACTTTTTATGGGTTTTCAGTAAATATGCCACTACTTTACAAATATTGATGGAAAGACCAATGTTGTCAGGTTTTTCATCTGCTTAATGTACCCCCCCCCCCCCCCCCATATCTCGGTAAATCTACAAATTGATCCATTGAACTGTTTTTCCGGGCAGATTGATCAAAGTTTTACAAAACAATGAAAGGAACAAGTATTGTTCCTAAACATCGTGTAATCATCAGCAAAATGAAGAAACCAATTTTTTTCGACCTTTTTTACAACTTTGCACTAGGTACTGATTAAATTTTAAAAGAAAAAAATTCAATTAAAAAAATCTATTTCGTAAATATTTCAGGAATCAATAATGACTCATTTGTTACACGATTTGGCCTTTGCGTACCATAATTTCACTCATCTTTAATCTTCATCCGGAAAAGCGCGAGGAAACAAGGACTTCACGAAATATCGACAGAATTTCGCTCGAAAAGTTTCTCGAGACCAAACTATGCGAGACGTTTTTTACTGGCTTATAACATCTACGGGTTCTCTAGTTTGTAGCCTTGGGAAAATAACGCCGAAAAAGAGCAAACACATATCATATAACGCGATTAAAATGTGGCTGTCCTCCGATGGGTCTCCACGCTGAAGGCCTGATAACGATGATATTAAGAACGTATCAAGTGACAGAAATCGTTTTGTTGACGAATATTCGTAATGTCGTGTATATTCTTGGCGTTCACCTTATACGTAATTAAATGCATGTTCTTGACTATGATCTGATTATAATGAATTTAATAGTAGTACTCGGAACTTGACGTTTTATTTATATCTATGGACTTTCAATTGAACGTGACTAGTTTTTTAAAACAAAGTCGGCCATTGTGGGTCTGCCATTTAGAACTTCGTAATTTGGTTTTCGGATTGGTTATCAGCAACCTTGAAAACCCTCATTAACGGATTTTCGGACGAAACTGAGAATTTTTTTTGTAAAATATCGGCCATTTTGGAATGGCCATTCCGCGTTTTGAAATTGCAATTTCGGTTTCGTCATTGGTATCGTCGAAAACCCCTACTATATACGGATTTTCAATTAAATATGACAAGTTTTTTGCAAACATGTTGACCATTTTGAGTTCCTGAATTTGCATTTCAGATTCGTCATCAGCAGCTTCGAAAACCCCTATATACGGATTTTGCTTTGAATCCGACATCACTTTGATACTTTGTCACAATTGTTGAGACTTTGAAACATTTTGCGTTATGAGGAAATTATGAACCGGCGGATATTTCAACGTTTGATCTCACGATCCAGGGGGAGTATAGGGAAGGAGTGCAAGCTTCGTATATTGCGCTAGTATTCAAAACGTCCGTAAATCTGTGGCCGGGCGTTAGTGGTGAGTAGGGCCGATAGGCGTTGCATTGAGAATATGACAAACGGTGACGAAAAAGTGCATACGTGCGATAAACCTTGTGTTTAAACGGTGAAATCAATGAAAATTGTTGCGACGACCAATCGTGAAGGAGTATCACACGGGAGTATTGTGTTATTTTTTTGAATTATTAATCTGAATTTTCTTTTTTTTTGTTTGTACTTTTCTTTCACAGTTTAGGTTATCGGGACCAATTGTTTGTGGTGTACGTAACACAATGGCAGTTCAAGGTAAAAAATCTTTATTTTTCATTTCCTTTCATTGGGAGAAGAACTTCTCTTGAAAAATGACTGCAATGTTAATTTAAAAAATTGCAACCTGCAAGAATAATGCCTTACACTGGAGATAAAATAATAATAATACTATTATTAACATAAATGTCAATATGAATATAAGGATAAATATATATTCAATATTTTTTGTTACAACATTCTCGAATATTTCACGGATCTATGAAGGAGTCTCAGAAATATATTCTTCTAACCGGATCATAATAACATCTATCGTTGATGGACTTAATTAATAAGAGATAGAATGATAAAAAAATACAGCTTCTGAGGAAAAAAAAATCTTCCGAGAATCGAACCACGAACCATGCGGTCTCACGACTATTACTCTATCACTTAGACTATTCACTATTTCTAATAATGGGGTACTCAAATAATATATAAATCGTTTTACTGATCTTGTTTATTTTTCATCTTTTGATTTACGGAGATAGCTTTCTACTGATCTCGTATTTAATCATATTTGAGATTATTTAAACGGACAAACAGGCTTCACTTTGGAAGTCTGTTAAATTGAACGCATTTGTTTTATGAGGTTACGAAAACAACAACTATCAGCTGTTAGTACATTGTGCTTTTTGCGCATGATCAGTTGTATACGTCATACGCATGCCCGAGTCCCTATTTGCAGCAGCGCCGCTTGAGAGGAACTAACGGACGGCGACATTTTTACGGACACGGCGGAAGGCCAAGCTTGCACTCCTTCCCTATAGTCTGCCTGTTACGATCGGTCTCATGAAGACTAGAGTAAAGGAGTGGACACAGGATAGGAGAATATGTAGTACCAGCGTACTGAAAATCCGCACTTCCAGTAGTTTGTTGTTCGGCCACAAGCGTCGCAAGGATCAACTTCGTCAACCAATAGTAGTGTAGTATCGTTCAGCGCTTGCGCAGGCTTCATTTCTATCATGGCCTCCTGCCTCGTGCCTTGTGTATATTTCAGTTCAACTAAATCAAATATTGTGTGTGCTGTACGCGCGGTTTTGAGAAAAACGCGTTAAAAGTTTTAGGTTTGTTAATTTATGCGATAAATTGGAAAAAAAAATGTTTACCTTTAATCAGCGATGCCGGCACCATATAGCTGGCCTTCAAGAAGCAAATCATTGTCCCTAGCATCTTTTCTCGAACTTGTATAGGCTCTTCTTGCCTCTTTTGCAGCGTCTGTGAGCGAGCGCTCCGCCAGCTCGATCCGCGCTGCGTCGGTTTCAACGCAAAAATTGAAACAATTTGGGCCGATAGTTATCCCCAACGTCTCCAAAAATTTCATGAGGCTTCTCAGGCCATCATTGAATAATAATACCGCGATATCAGCTGCAATATCGACGATTTTTTTGCTCCCGGACTGACACTTGGGGGCTATTGCCCAAACTGATTTGTTGTAGCTTTCGTTGTTGTTTTGCGTGAAGCCGCCCAAACAACGCTGCAGCAAATCGTCTCTGCTCAAATTTTCGAAGACTGGCGTAATTGCCTCCAATACATCCTCAGGAAGAGGCGGCTTATGGCGATATTCAGAAATATTACCGCTTGCGACCGCTCGCTGCCACGAACACCACGACTCGGCTCCCTCTGGGCAATCGTCATGTTGTGGCTCACTACCTGTGGATATTTTATGTTTGATAGTTGCCCAAATTGCCTTCCTCATTTTTTCAACATCATCGCTGTTCCTCCGAATAGCCAAGCCGTAATATGTGCTCAACTCGTCAATCAATTTTCCGGTGAGCTTTCCTCTGCCAGACAATCCTTATTGTTCTTTCACGATTTCGCGGAAGCGCGTCCCCATACGTTTTTGGACATGATCGAAGCACTCTTTTTTTTTATCTCGAAACCGTCGTATGGATCGCTATTCGATATACCTGCCGACCCTGAGGCGCGCAGCTGCGCGGGACCCCGAGCGTCACGGAGTGCTGCACCGCTCCACAAAATATTCAATATCTCCGAAAATAATTATTTTTTCGACCTGGGTCCAACGGCATCTTAATCTTAAATGTATTTTAGATTTTTCTAGATGGTTTTCAAAAAATCGATTTTTTGAAGCCGTCACAGTGGTGTTGTCCATTAATACGAACAATTTAAACCTTATTAGATAACAATAAAAATTAAAAAAAAAAATTTGTCGCGTGTTGAACGCAGCTTGCCCCAGTAGAAGATGAACACCTAACCACCTTAGCCACGACATTATTACAAGCATAAAGTAGATTGTTAATATTCAAGTTATTGCAACGAATGGTTTAAATAGGCTTACCAGCTTGTTCGGTTGATTCACGGCTTAATATCATTCATTACAATTAGCTGCATTGATCTCTATAAAGTCAATATACCCCAACATTACTTGATATGTATCAACATGTTCAATTCACCACCACGACGCATTGTTGAGAGCAGCCGAAAGGTTAGCAGTACATCTTTGATTTACATGAATATATACATATATATATATATATGATTCCGACGAGTTCGACCGCAGCGCCGCCACAAGAGGTACCGATTTCGTGTCCACTTCTAAAGCACGCTGTGTCCACTCCTTTACTCTAGTCTCCATGATCGGTCTGTCGCAAAGGGCTGACACTGGGATAAATTCTCTTAACAGTAACGTGTCCCCGTATTGTCACCACGTAACTAACCCACCATGCGGCGCTAGTAGTCACCCGCATGACCCCCACTCCGCAAAGCACCTCACCGTATTATTTCGTCATTTTTTCTCGATCTGTCATTGTTCTCGAATAAAAAAAATCGTAGTGTGGTAAAATCGTAATTATTTTATCATATTAGAAGAGCGATTTGTGACTCATCGCAATTCAAAACGTGTTTTCGAGTCTAATTGGTCGACGTGTATAACTATGAAAAGCTCTCTTTTCCGTGTATAGAACATGCCGATAGTGGTGTTTTACACATAATACAATATTACGTATTGATGCGGATGCAGCAATATTCTGCACGTCTCAACGCAGAACAAAAAAAAAGCAATCTCGATAAGAAAAAAATCGCAAAACATTGTACAACGTGACTAATCCATTATTTAAAAAATATTAATGTTATCTGTTTATTTCGTTCAATAAATATTTTTAAATACATAATATTGCAACGAGTGTAAATATTGCATCCCTTCCTATATACACATATGCTTTTAAATTCTATTCTAACAATGAATTTTCCAGACGCGTCGAATGCAAATTATGCAGACGCTGCGCGACTGGAGTGGGGGTCATGCTGGTGACTACTAGCGCCGCATGGTGGGTTAGTTACGTGGCGACAATAACGAGACACAGTAGACCCAGCCGTGCCAGGGGGCTGGCGTGGTTCGAACGCATATGGCGGAATGGGTGAAAAAGTGTAAAAGCAATGATATTTCCTAGTTTTAAATTCAGCCACGGGTGCGCTCTTGTTCCAAAGAAACCGCTGTGAAGTTTCGCGTTGGTCATACACCGAAGTGAGCTCTGAGTTTTATTTCCGTTTTATACGTCTTTATTCGCGGTGTATTTCTTCCGCGTGTGTATAAAGTGAAAAACACATTTTTTAATCCCACAACATCTCTGCCACCTTCGTATCTGATTTTTTGGAATTGTGAACATTTGATGGGCGTGTAAGAAACAAATAAAATATCGGTGGTCCCGAAATTAACGTTTATTATTCATTCATCGTCAGTATTTTTGTTTTGCGAAAGTTTTCGTCTATAATTAGCAGTCCATAATTTCCGTTCAGTTTTTTAAAAATTACTTACATTTAGGAGCAAAAATAAAACTGATTTTTTCATTTCGACACTTAGTTTATGAGCGATTTATTGCGAAAAAAAACTTTCCCGACGAGGGTGCGATCCCGGGCTCTGGCGCACGTTACTCCAGCGTGCTAACCATTGAGCTATCACTTGCATCACTAGAATAAGTAGTTTTTTAATATTTAAGCAGTTCCCCCTGGATGGAGTTTAGATTCGGTTTGGATTGTTGGTTGGTTTGAGGTTAAATGTAAATTCTATATTGTTTTATTTTTGTTTGTCGTGACTTAAAAAAATATTTCTCTTTGAAATCGAATAAGCGATTAGGATTTGGTTGGGTTGTATTAGGGGTTAGATTGCGTTATGGTTATTTAATCGTTCATGTCTCCGAATAAAAATAAAGCATTTGCAGTATCGATCGGCTCCAAGTCGACAAATGACTGATGTATTGACATTTCATAACTATGAACAAAAGCATATCAATATAACTCATCAATTTTATAGAAAAAATGTACGACAAACTATTTCGAATCACCGCGTTTCCCGGCGTTTCCGGTATCGCCGCAGTAGAGGCGCCGCCACGCGTTAGGCTGTGTAAGTCGTTGCCGTCATCGCTTTTGTATACCATTTCTCCAACACTGCGTTCGGGCTCCTTCACCTCTATTCTCCATGCTCTGCACTGTCAATCTGAGCTTCGTTCAAGAATTCCGAGTCATTCAATCGTATTAGAAGCGAGATTTTGGAACAAAATTGTTTACTCGAATGCCTGCCGGTAAAATGGAAGAAACGGCCGTTATGATACTGGACAAAGTAAGTCTTATTAGATTTTCCATTCGTTTTTGTTCGTTTACTCAAAAGATTTTTTTATTCCAATCATTTTGAGGTTAGCATGATTATCGCTGTAGACCTAGCTACGGCAAATTTTCGCGTTCGTCGATTGGAAACTTTTAACAAGTTTCCTTACGATTATTTTGGCTATCGATATGATAATAGTAAAGTAGCCGCGGATTAACTTCAAGTTTCGCCGAAATTATTACGCTCCAGCTTAAGCTAAACGTTGACACGAATTGAGACATAAATTCCATTATCAAGAACTTCCAAACCCCTTCAATATCGTTCGCACAAACTTTGGTTTATTTACAGAAAAACGTCAATTTATCAATAACGTCATAATTTATGGTTTTTTCAGGACGTTGCGGAGGTTGATATCAAGCCGATAATGGGTCACTACTCGGGTGGAGGTGACGAGCTAGACGTTGAGGATTTGTACACAAAATACAAGGTAAAAAAATTCTTTTCTCATTTCGCAACAATCAAAATCTCACTCTGTTCGATATATAATCGAATCGTATCGCGTGACATCGTGAAACAGAGACTGCAGCGAACATTGGAGTTTCTGGAGGTTCAAGAGGAATACATCAAGGATGAGCAGCGTAATTTAAAAAAGGAATATCTGCACGCCCAGGAAGAAGTGAAACGTATACAGAGCGTGCCGCTCGTGATAGGACAGTTTTTGGAGGCTGTCGATCAGAATACCGGCATCGTAGGCTCGACGACTGGCTCAAACTATTACGTTCGTATTTTGTCAACGATCGATCGTGAATTGCTCAAACCATCGGCGAGCGTAGCTCTACACAAGCACAGTAATGCCCTCGTCGATGTACTGCCGCCGGAAGCTGATTCAAGCATTTCCATGCTCCAAGCTGGTAATTTTCTCGATTCGTCAATTTGGACAGTTAAAAGTCAGCATAAATGTGCCCATGTCATTTAGGATCTACTATTTTATTTATTCTCTACGATCGAATGATTTTTACTTCAAAATTCTAAGCAAAATTTCCACGATTTTCATTTCATTATCTAAAGTTAGGGGCCCTTTGTTCTCATGGCACTGGGCGTTGTTTCTGTTTTCAATATTTTTCGCGGTTGGGTCACATGAACTCTTGTAATATACAACTTGATCCCCTGACCACAAAAATCCTCTCCGTTAGTATCATCATGGCTATTACCTACCGAGCGAGCAAACGGAATAATTAACAACTCTTCATTACAAACATATCCAGCAGGCGATATTTTGGGAATATATTCGGCAGAATACATTTCCGCGGGGATTCTTCATCCCTGGATATTGTGTCGTGGGATCAAGTGCCGTGTTAATTTTTTTCTTATTGAATATTCATCTTTTCTATTATACCTTATTCAATTCCGTGGGTCGCGCAACACACTCTTCAAATTTAAAACATTTTCCTTAATGGTTAGAAAGTTGCATTGAATTTGTTACCATAATACTAAAATTGTTAACAATGTGTCGTTTTCGAAAAAAAAAAGACGAAAAACCGGATATCGCGTACAGCGATATCGGTGGTATGGACATGCAGAAGCAGGAGATACGCGAAGCAGTGGAGTTGCCGCTCACCCACTTCGAGCTTTACAAGCAGATCGGTATCGACCCGCCGCGTGGTGTTCTCATGTACGGTCCACCGGGATGCGGCAAGACCATGCTCGCAAAGGCGGTCGCAAGACACACGACAGGTAGAGCCTGAGAAAAATTATCGAATATCAATCGTTCTTGGCACATCTGCCAGATTTCGCGTTCCATTGGTGTATGTTGTATGACTTTTTGCAGCGGCTTTTATTCGCGTCGTGGGCTCGGAATTCGTGCAAAAGTATCTCGGCGAGGGTCCGAGAATGGTGAGAGACGTTTTTCGTCTTGCCAAGGAAAATTCACCGGCTATTATCTTCGTGGACGAGATTGACGCTATAGCTACTAAGCGTTTCGACGCTCAGACCGGAGCGGATCGTGAAGTACAGCGAATTCTCCTCGAGCTTCTCAATCAGATGGATGGCTTCGATCAAACGACCAATGTCAAAGTGATCATGGCCACCAACAGGTTGGTAGTGCATTATTTCTCGGCAAATCGAAAGTGATATGGCTTGTCCTGAGATATGTTTCTCTCTTGACGCCGGAATTACGCACGATTTCGTCGATGAAGAAACGCATGAAAAATTTGGGGAGTTTTTCGCATAAACGGGTAGACCGAATGACTTAAAATGTTCACAGTCAACGCCCTTCTGATAGCTATGTAGAAAGGATTACAGAGCCACTTATCTCAGAAACATACTAAACATTGTATAAAAAACGGTCGCAAAGTGATCTTCCCGTTGAGCTAATCGTAAATCGAAGAGAAGTATCTCCTCGCCATGGTAGAAATACGCATTTCGACACTTCAACCACTGCATTCCAAGAATAAATAACGGTAAAAGGTTTCCAAAGATATCGCGTGATTGCTGATAGTTGTGAGAAAATACACATGTGTGCGCACTTACATAGAATATGTATTATATAAGCACACGGCTTAGAGGAGATATCAGGGGGTAGGAAGCGACGTCATGGCGCTAAGAACGACGCGAATACTGTAGGGAAGACTCCAGTAGGACGATTTTGCAACTCGTAGCTACAGTTTTCGTTATTGTTAGCTAGCCAATAAGGGGCTCTCTTTCTGCTGTGATCGTTCATGCGATTGACTGTTACTATTTATCGATTAAAAAACCGCTACCGAGTTACAGAATCGCGCTATAGCCGCAACTTTTTTCAGCGTGTGTCATTTCGTCTCAAAATAATATTTTGCACCGCGGAGATGGCGCAAGCATTGCTTTAAATTGGCAAATACTTTGAATGTTCGCTGTTATCGCAATGCTCGCGAATAAATTCGCGTCTCTGCACCGGAAATACGTAGCGTTTTCATTCGGAACGTAAAGACTATAAGCCCTGGGGTGAAGATCGGGATCATGTAGAAATATGGATCAATAACAACGTTTTATTTGACTACGCACTCCAACAGACGTGTTGCGCGTATTTGTACCTTTCTTCTTTCATAGGATACTCCAATGAACATTCTGATTGCTTACAGAGCCGACACTCTCGATCCGGCCCTCTTGCGTCCCGGTAGGTTAGACCGGAAGATCGAATTCCCGTTGCCGGATCGCCGCCAGAAACGTCTTATATTCTCGACCATAACGGCTAAAATGAACCTCAGTGAGGAAGTCGATCTCGAGGATTACGTGGCTAGGCCGGACAGAATATCGGGCGCTGACATAAACGCGATTTGCCAAGAGGCGGGAATGCACGCTGTGCGTGAAAATCGATATATCGTACTCGCCAAGGACTTCGAGAAGGGCTACAAGAACAACATAAAGAAGGACGCGGCAGAGCACGAGTTCTATAAGTAAAATATATATGTATAGACTCAATCAGCGAGGGAATACGAAAATGCTTTTTTTTTTGCCTTTTTCATTGTTCTTTCGTGCCTTTTTTTCACAACCGATGTCTCTCCTCAGTTACTCTCGTATTTTACAACATTGAAAAAACTTGTTTATCACACCTCATAACAATAAACAATTGTACTGTACTCACGTCACGGTCGAGGAGGTTTACACATTTGCATTGCATGACATCGAGGCTTTCCAAGCCACTGTCATTCGTATAAAAAAAAAATTAGCCGGGGAAATAAGTTGCTCAGCACAGTGCTCGAATCGAGAGCAAGAAAAATTAGTTTGTGAAATCCGAGCGCCAAATGTATTTCGGATTGTATATACTATCAGTGAACGAAACGCGCGCCTTTTTTTTTACTATTATCAACAATTACGTAGATGGCAGTTTTCAAATTATCTATCAGTTTTTTACGGAACTTCGAGTTTTTCATCGATTTGCGATTAAATCAACCGGAAGTTCATTTTCTAAATTGTTTTCCGTGGTAAGAGAATCTAGTTTTTTGCAGCTCCTTCCTCCAGCAATTTAACGTCAGTTGCGTAATTGTCGAATCACTTGGCCGTTTTCGAGAAAAGTTCATGTAATTTCTCATCGGTTTCTTCACGTGCCATTCGCATTAACATATTAAGGGTTCGATACCACTAGCCGGGGCCGAAAAGCGACGTTCTTCGTGATTTTATTTCAACGGGTGAAATCCAGGAAAATATTCATCTACATTATCTATTGATACTTTCACGAAAGAAAAAAACCTACTTTCTTTAACAATAAATGATTGATGTTCATATACGTAGTTTCGGCTTCCGTCGAACATGCACGTTTTTATGCTCTGGATAATAGTTGCCTCATGGGTTGATTGATGGGAAAAATACAAGAAGATTCTTGTAAAGTAGTGTAGTCTGTCAAGACGAATTTATTAATTGAAGCAACAACAAGTTACTACATTTTGAAGAATTTTTGTATCAAATTCCGTACTTCGAATGTTTAACAGCAATGTTTCAACTTTATAAATGGTTCGACGGATTATGAAGCATCTATTTCCAAAGCGTACAAAAAATTGTACTATAAAATATTTTGAATTGTTCAAGTTATCGTGCAGACTATCTCGAACGATTTAGTGCCGCAAAGAACTCATTGAGGGTATTCAACGAAGATCTTAGAATTAAAAAACACTAATGAACAATAGATCATTTTTTTTCGTTATCTTAGAGATGTGTAAGCCCTTAAGGCCATGTTTTACACGCTCCGATAACTTCGGAATTGCGAACCCTAATTTCGACTAAACGATACAATCAATTGAGATAAAATGTATTGTGTACACGCGATATCTTTGCAGAAAGAGTCTGACGGTCGACAATTTCCAAATTTTCAAATGTACTTTACAGATTGTAGTTACCATAGAATGGATTGTAAATTACGAACTAATGGACCGAATTCATACATATTTCAAGACTCAATATAGACGCTTTACAGTAAAACACACATTTTGAGCTTATTTCAACCTGATGTCATGAAAAAATGACGGAGAAATTGGCGTTTAGAGTTTTTGTTTTGCCTAAAACTAGCAACATTGTCCAAACGAACTTCAAAATATGATTGACAATCCTCAAAATCTAGTGCATCAGTTTTCCCACTGGCGGCGGGCCTGCATGGTCGCCTATTCGGCGACGGTTACGACAAATTCACCTACTTCGCTCTTTGCTGTAGGTTAAAAAAAATTGTTATTTCTTATTAGAAAAATGTTAAGATATGTAATAATCAGTAAATAATATAGGCTGTACCCAATTAGCCGGACACAATATCGTAACAAAACAATGGGGTACAGCGAAGAGCTGAACCCCATTGTTTTGTTAGGATTTTATTACACTGCCATATGTAGGTGAGTAGCAGACGGTCACTCCGACATTTCGCGGTAGTCTAAACTCTAAACCCCAATTTGTTCGTCATTTTTTCTTCATAAAATCAGTTGACACATCCTTCAAAATGTGGTCTTTCACTGTCGAAAGTTGTTTGTATGTTGAAATGGTATGAAAGGTACTATTGAAACGTACCTGGAATCGGTGCATCAGTAGTAATTCACAATGCATCCTATAGCAACTACAATCTGTACATTTATTCTTCTTCAAATTATGGACAAACGTTGGGCATTGGGCTGTTATTGCAACAATGTCGCATGGTACGCAATAACTTTCATCTCAGTTGATTGTACCATTTGGTCGAAATAAGGGTTCAACATTTCGAAGCGGTCGGAGCATGTGATAATGGCCGTACGCAGTGTCACACCAAGTGGCCATAAGTCGGAAAGAGATAGCTGACTTGCGGATGCCCGAGGTTCTCCGAGACGGCTGATATTTTGGAAAAAAGAGAAGAAACACCTTCCGCTCTGTTAAACAACAAACATCGTCTTTTTCTTCATGTTCCCGAAGTTCGATCTGTCGAGAAGAAAACTCGGCCGTTGGATTTTTACCGGTCGGACGTATGACACGTTCTTAAGGCCAAGTGTCACACTGACCGAGCGGTCACGAGTGCGAGAGAGATAGCTGATTTTAAGATTCCCAGTGTTCTCCTAAATGGTTGATTTTTTTGGAAAAAAGAAAAGAAACACCTTCCGCTCTGTTGAACAACGAACAACGTCTTTCTCTTCGTTTGCCGGGAATGTGATTTGTCAGAGAGAACTTGGCATTAGCATTTTTACCGACCGGACGTGGGCCCCATGTCCTTAAGACGGAATGACACCTCATCGCGGTCGGTATGGTAGAACAGAATTATAGATACCCAAAAATCTCTGAAACGGCTCTTCAGATCCCGTCGAAACTTTGCCAAACGACGTCAAATAGATAGACGAACAGCTTCCAGCCCCTCAAATTTTTTGAATTTGAGAAAAAAAACGTAGATTGGCTTATCATGCGGAGCTCGAGACCGAAAAGATGAAAAATCAGATGTTTGGCTAATGTCACGACTTAGAGAAAAGCTAGACCGGGTAGCCACATAAAAAACGAACAATTTGAGCTCTCAATCACTGCACTTCGTTGCATATCTTAGGAGAAAAGTGGTAATCTAGATTTGTCGTGTAATTGTTGATAATTGCGAGCAAATGTCGCCCGAACTTCGACGTGCTCAGTTCACGAGAATTCCGCGCGCGGCGCTCGCCTCGTGGTCTGCAGACGACGCGCATCGAGGCCCGTGGCAGCGCCAATAACGTCTCTCCACACCGTGGTGTAGACGCGCACCGACACGCACGCACACATGCGTTGCGTAGCGTGTCGAGGCCCGTGGAAGGCGAGACGCAATATCTCCGCGCGCGCGGCGACGAACGCGCGCGGTGACATCCGTCGGTGGGGCGCAGAAGCTCGATTGAGTTCTGCCCTACCGGTCGGAAGCCGGGGCCGCATCGAAGTTTCGCGTCGGGTGTCATTCCGTAAACGAATTTTCCGCTATCTTGCCCGCAGCTCGGTCGGTATTCACATAGCCTTATATATACCGAGCCCTCAAATTAAAATTGTCCCGCGTACACGAGAAGTGGTGAGGTTATGTTGGGTTTGCACACGATTTCGACATTGCACGATACAGCCCGATAAATAACGATTAGAATAAAGGTCATGTACAATAGAGATGCGGTAGAAACGGAAATCCAGTTTGGGCAAGAATTACCCTTGGTTAGAGGTTTCTTGGTTTTTGTATCTGCATATTGTTATACCAGCTACAGTTCGCTGGGCCCGTATTATACTGTACCGGGCTAAAGGGTAAACGGTTTTCGGATTATCGCAGAAATATTGCAATGTAACGGCCGCCTACCTACGATGTCCCGCCCTCCAGCTCCTTCGCCCTTGCGATGACCGTGAAACCTCGTCGCGATTCTTTGTTTACATCGTTCATGTAGGTTCTCGGTTTCTTATCGTCAGTGTACGGGGTATCCGACAAAAACAAAAGCACGACGGATCGAACGGTAACCATTGCGGACGCTTTGACTGTTGTCAAACTCTACTTTTTTTTACGATACAGTCTGATTATTCGCGATGATCGGTTGAAACGAAAAGCAGAAGTCGGAAGCAACATTTCTCGCGAAAGTTTGGGCGAGTAAACGCGAACATGGAGATTTTCGAAGCCGACGATGAAGAGACTGGCTTTGGGCTTCATTCTTCGAATGAAGATTTCCAGGAGATGGAACATTGCGGCGAAATCGAACGTCTCGAAGGACCGACGGCACCGCCGAACGACACAAACAAATATAGGTAAAAATTTATCTTTCTTGCTCATCGTATTTATTACATTTTTACGAAATATTTATACAAATTGCCTTTTGATTCAAGGATTATTAGACTGTCGAACGGCTTCGTTGCTCTCCTCATTTCCGCTCCTGATAATTCATCAGGTAAGACCAAGCTTCCGTTGTCTTCGAACAGTGACGGCGGATGCCTAATGAAGCTTCCGTTGCTTGTTGTTTCAGAACCCGACGAACTATGCGTTAACTGCACAAAGAAACCGTCCAACGAATCTGAGAGGGTAAGTGGACAAAAATCTGTGGATCGTGGAGGATTTTTCAGGCTTTTCGCACTTTTTCAGGCCTTCTGTTCATTGAACATCAATGTCGGCGGTTTCAACAATCCACCCGATATCCCTTGCCTGAACGAGTGCACGGCAGAGTTGATCAGCCGGGGATCCTTCAAGTACCCAGAGGTGCGGTTGATTTTTCACTAAAACGTCTTATATTAAATAACCATACTTTTTGGTTTCCCTCGAAAACAAGCTAGCAGCGTGTAACATAGCCGTTCCTATGGCACCGTCACACATACGGAATATATTGCACAAAAACGTTAATTTACTACGTCTATTATCGTTTTATCATTGCCGGCACGTTTGACTCACAGACGATTTTTTTAGAACACAGACGCATGGATATCTGAAGTAGTACATTTTTGTTCCGTTCGGTATAATTGAATACATTCGAAAGATACACTAAAATTATGACTGTTCATTTCAAGCGGATACTTGTTGAATTAAACGGTGCACATTTTCAAACGTTAAGAAATCATACAGGTTTTGCCCAATGACAATGTGCACTGATTTTGAAACTCGTGTTTGCATACTTTTCAGAACGATAATTTGCATGCACTGGCCGAAAGTTTTAACGGTCGGTACACTCTCTTCGCGAAATGCGAAGTAACGGTTTTGGAAGTGAAAGAAATTCTTCACGACGAATTGCACAAAGTTATGGATCGTATGGCCCAATTGTTCACGGAGCCTTTGATGAGCAGAGATATTTTAGACGACGTGCGGAAGGTAGTTGGTGAGTGGTCGTCATTTAATCGAACCTCAATTACCTCTCACTTAAGTGAGCGCTACGGAAGTAGTTGTTTTGGAGATTCGCAGTGTTAGTCCGACATAGCTGATATTTCGGAAAGAAAAAGAGAAACACATTCCGCTGTGTCGATAGACCCGCAGAGTCTATCTCTCTGTTTGCACGAAATGTAATTCGCTTAGGAGAAAACGTGGCTGTAGGATTTTTACCGACAGGATGTGTAACACATGTCCTCAATGTTTCTACACGCACATGTGTATGCACATATAGATGGATATATAATTTACTCGACTTCATGTATCGTAGAAGCGAATGTGGCTAAACACCGGCACACCGAGTCCATTAAGACCCGACTCCTAATAAACATGGCAGTGCCGGAGCATCCCTTATCAAAAATGTCGGATAGATGTCTCAACGCTTTTCGTAACATAACGGATGCCCGCTTGTACATGGAAATTCTGAAATTCAGGGAGCAATATTACAGCGCGCACAGAATGACTTTTGTTTTCAAGGTAATTCGCATGATAAAGTCTTTGTCTTTGTACAATCGACCGATCTGAGCATTTTATCCTTAAAATCTCTAAACAAAGCGTTTTCATAAAAATCCATCAGGAAGCTTCATTCCGAGAGGAGGCGAAAGAGATATCGCGAACGTACGGACCCCACATTATTTAAACTTCGTCACTTTCTTTTGTATGCCCTAGTCGAGGCTCCCTCTACATACTATGGCAGAATACGTGTACGATTACTTCAACGACGTACCCACCAACGATTTGCCACCGGAGGACTTCAGGCGGTTCTACGACGCAGATCCGTTCGATCCACACAAATTTCAGCGAATTTACAAAATCAAATCACCCAAAGAAGATTTTAACGTAAGATCGTGTTAATTCCTAAGAAATATTCTATGACGGAGTCCACGATTTTTTTTTATTTTTTTTTTGCTCATTTTTTAGTTATCGCTGAACTGGGTAATGCCATCCCTAATCCGGAATTACAGGAGCAAACCGCACGCTTACATAGGATGGTTGCTAGAACGCAAAGGGGAGGGCTCGTTGTTGCGCTTCTTGCAGCGTAACGAATGGTGTACGAATATTTGGGCGTCCGCGAAAAGTTGCGCCGGCGGTTATACACAGAATTCTATGTTCAGCCTCTTCGAGGTCAACATGTCACTCACGGAGCAAGGCATTGCAAATTTCAAACGTGTCTTGGATGCCTTTTTCTCTTACGTAAAACTTTTGCGTTCCGAAGGTCCGCAGATGCGATACTTCCATGAGCTGAAGAACATCCAGGAAATTAAATTCCGGTAATTGTAGGAAAAGTGGCTTATTTGGTTGCACGTTGATGGTAGATACAAGAATAACAGGAATTTGAAAACTTCTTTCACGTTTGATTTTCCACAATTTTACCGCAAAAATCCAATACCAGAACGAAACCTTCGTATTTTTTCGTTATACAAAAACCTAAACGTACTGTTTCTAAAGAGATTTATCGAATAATACAAAATTAGGCACTAGATAAATCAAGTACAATCAATATTTTGAATTTTTATTTTAATATAATATTTTATTTTAATCGATATTAAAGAATACTGATTTTTTTTATTTTCGGTATCGATATATCCCAATGCGAATTTAACTTCGGTGTTTTCATAAGTTCGCGTATAATGTTTAAAGCGCAGGAATGAAAAACCAGACATTTGAATACGGTTCCTTATGAGCAATTTCGATAATGGTGAAGCCGCAATGAATGTGTAATGCAGAAAAATAACGGCGGTGACGGTAAAATATGCTTAAGCGAAGCGCCACTGTGACGGTCCCAAAAAAGTCCCTTCGTCCTACTTCCTTTGTCTGATAGATTATTTATTTGGCATTTGAGAAAAAAGATATGTTCTTGAGCATACATTCAAATTACTTCGCAGGGTTGTTACGCATATGGAAAACAGGGCATTTCTTTCCTCCCGGAATAATCAGGGAAAAGTCAGGGAATTTTGGAAATTCTCTGAAATTTTCTCACAATTTACTTTTTGAAAGAGATACGAAAAATGAAATCGACTTGACGAAAAAACTGAACGGTACAAAAATAAATATTTTTGTATATTTTTAATATTTATGTTATTCTTCATTGTACACAAAATAAAGTTATGTCAGTGCCAAACATTGAGAATTTGAAAAACTGAAAACTGATTTACTGTAAAGCTACATTTGTAAATTAAAGTAAATTAAAAATGAAACTACAAAAATACATTTGCATTCGATCTGTCGATACACAACCACATCATTATTATTATAGATAAATATTTATATCTATTTTTTGTTTATTTTTACCGGCGTACAAACTTCTGTTTATAATGAAGAACAGGTTATGTATTTGCTTTTAATGTCTTATTACTTCATAATGGTTAAATTATGTTTCGAATTTCAGTTAAAAAAAATAAATATCAATTTTATCAAATTTCGATATATTTGGTCTTAAAAAATTATGTTATCCAGTTCAACGTAATTCTTCAATAGAAGGATCGAGTTGAGAATTTCCTTTGCTTCTTCAAGTCGGTTAAAAATGTTGTTTTCTTTCACAAAAATCAGTCATTGCTATTTTTACGTATATAATTTTCCCGTATAGTTTGTAACGTTTACAAAGACTAATATCTCTCTAACTCAACAAATATATGTTTGATGAAAAGAGAGTGTTCTTTGTTTGACCCTAATCGGGCTAGACTGCAAAACCCGGAATTTTTGCAAAACCTGTATGGAAAACCTGGAAAAGTCCGGGAATTTCTGAGTCAATAATGCGTCACAACTCTGCTTCGTCTAAATTTTTATTTTCGATCATAGAAAATTGACAACGTTATCAAGGTATACTAAAGCCTCTGTATAAAACAAATGTGGTCCAACGCCCGGATCGATAACCCGGCAATGGTTGGTCTGAAAAATAGAAGAAAAAAAAACATTTTTTATAACCTATATGAATGTAGTTCTCGTTTTACGTAGCCATCTTTCGAAGAAAAATACAAAATTAAAAAAAAACGGCTACCATTACAATAGCTACTTCAAATACGAGAATATTTATTTTTGAAATTGAAAATCGGACAATTATAGCTAAGGTTATGAATCCGACCAGATTGAGAAAACCGCGATTGAAAGTTTTAATATACGTAAATCGTTGCGCTACCCGCTCTCACTGAATCGTCTGTAACTTTCTCGTGGTTCAATATTTTAATTAGACATTTTTTTCACATATTTCTGAATATGTGCACTTCGAGAAAATGCAACAAAACAAATGGATTCTTTATACCCGTCAGTGGCGTTTCGAATTAATTCTCTGGTGACACGGGCGAACTTATGGCAAGTCTTATTTGCTATTTGTTTGGACGCATCTACGTCTAAAACGAAACAGTTTTTTCTAATATTCATCGATGAACGAATTTATCGATTAAATTTAATACTTATCTTTGCAATCGTCGAATTTTATCGTAGGCTTGGAAAGGAAGAAATGAAGTGTGCACACAAGGACCCTTTGCTGCACTACAGACCTGCTGACCTATTGACGGCGAATTATCTTTACTTCGAATACGATGTGGAAGCAATCGAGGAGTGTTTCGATGTGTGGACTCCGGACAGAATGAACGTAGTGATTTATGAGGTAGCTCCGAAACTTGAAGAACCGACTTACGAAGAGTGGTGCTGCAGCTATGGGGAGGGGGCGGAAATCTCGGCAGCCTGGATCGAGGATTGGCGTACGATAGAACCGCTGCCGGACTTTCACCACCCGCCTCCAAATACCTTCGTAGTGGACAATTTTACTGTTAAAACGGTCTCGAACAACCTAGTTCCTTTTCCAATTAATATTCATTCCGATGAGAGGTTCGAAGTTTGGTGGAAACCCAACGCGCAGAAAACACTCCACGAGACGTACATTAATTGCCACTGGATTTCTCCGCTCCCTTTCGCGTCAGCCACTAAGTAAGTATTCGTTGGAATATTCGAAGAGCCCTGGATGTATATCGATGTACGATCTGTAATATTCATTAGGTCCGTTTCAACAACAGAAACAATAAAAGGATTATGAACTTTCAGTATGGCCATGCTCGATATTTACCTTCACATACTGAACAAGCTCCTCGAAGAGCATTCCACATTGGCGGTGGACGCCGGATACAGCTACTTTCTCAGCAAAAACTACAAGGGCCTATGGATTCAAATCAACGGTCTCAGTCCGAAACTACCTGTAAGTTGAATTCAAAGCGAAGCCAAAGAAAGAAAACGGTATATCCTGAATGAAAACGTTGAAAAACTTCTCATCCACTCTGTCGCTCCAGCTATTCATGCACAGCGTAACGAGATTTTTGCTCGAAAGTCCATCTCGTATAACTGAGGCAATGTTCAACGTTGAGAAGCAAAGATATCCGTCTAACCGAATTTTCGATATGATGGATACCCTCTGCGGGTGAGTGTTTTTCCGAAAAAGAATATTCCGCGTCACATTCGGGAGTTTGCGTGGATGTAACGAGGCGTAACATATTGGGCGTTTCAGGATGATTACCCTTTCGCTCAGGCGGAAAGTTCATTGGTCAAAGATTGAAAAACAGATAGCGCTGCGGGACGTTGAATTCGGTTCATTCCAGAGATTCATTGGCAAATACACCGAGCGTCTTCGAACGTGTTTCCTAGTGCACGGAAACATGACGAAAGATGAGGCGATTCAGGTTGCGAGAAGCTCCGTCGAGATTATGAATAGTCAGCCTTTGTTGCTCGACATGGTGCCCCAAAGGGTTGAGGTTGTTTTTCCACGCGGAATCCGATGCTGCAGGGTCAAAAGCCTCGGAAGTAGCACCACATGGTCCTACGTCGAGAATATCTACCAATTTCACGATCGCTCTTTCAAACTGGCCGCAATGATCGATTTTCTTCGGGTACGTTGCAAAATATCTTCGCGATCCAATGATGAGCCATTTCATACACGTTTGACGGAATAACGACAAAATCGTCGCTGCTTTCTTGCTTATCGCGTAAAATACGGGTTTCTATCGGATTTTTCATTTCAAGCTGATCGTCGAGCCGCTTACCTTGTCGAATGACGGAAATGAGTTCTGCGTGGTCGACAGTTATTTCAGCGCGAACGGCTACACCATTCACGGTGACGATTCGTTTCCCCCGAACGAGCATACGCTGTACAACATCGACGCCAGAATAGAGCGATTCCGCGAGAGTCTTCATCGAAGGTTCGACAGCGACTCGGAGGAAACCATAGCCGCGATGAAAGAAGAGTTGATAGAAGAAAAAAGTCAGGAGTGTGAAGACGACGATCTGAACGACGAAGTCCGTCGTTATTGGCAGCAAATCATATCGGGCGATTACGTGTTCGATCGTTCCGACCGCCAGATCGATGTCGTCAAAAATATGAGAACAGCCGAGTTTCGAGCGTGGCTCTTGAAGCTAACTCTGCCCGCTACGGACAGACGAATTAGTAAGATCAGCGTTCAAATCGATGCCTACAATCGGGCTATTTCCAACGACGACGACAATCGTGAGTGCATCTTTTCATTACTCAAGAATTGTTCCGTCAAGGTTTATCTTTGCATATCTTACACGTACGTTGAAGTATCGTTCGTTTTCGACGAAGCTTTTAAACAAATATATAAGCAGAGCACAGTAAACTTCCTCCGAGATCGTGGGTGGAGGCCTCGTTGGACCAAATTCATATAAATTGATAGGGGTTAAAAATAACTAGAATGGCTAACTGTTATTGGAATTTCAAGACGATCTGCCGCTTCTGGCTGGAGATATTCGGCATCAAAGTTAGCAACTTTTGACATATAATATTACGAGTAAACACGTCGATATATTTCGATTAAACAAATACCAGATAGCAGAGAGCTATATTAATCCAGATGGGATAAAGGAAAATAAAGCAGTTGACCATTTTGTTTCCGAAATACAATCACGAAAAATATATTAAAGAAAACCAAACGTAATCGACCAAATTTCCAAGACAACTAAAATGGAAAAAATGGGAAATTCAACGAAATCATCTGACATTTTCAGCGGAAACGCGAGATTACTCGCTCCAATTTTTGCCTGCCGTACCATGGATATTCGACGGGAGAGTTAGTGATTATAGCATCACCGACATTGAAGCCTTCAAGCGCGATCTCGAAGTTCTTCGGAACAGTGAATCCATGGCGTAATGTGAAAACTTTTATCGAGGAGCATCGCCGTATCGATCATTCCATCATTTCCTCTATACTCACGACCTTTTACGTGTTCGTTAAAACGGAGACCAACGTTCACAGAGCTTTATATTTTTTTACTCAACCGGAAATCGGTTAATGTATAACATCAGTGTAGCTCCGTTAACTTACGACAAGAGAGTTCCTTTTGAGCCAAACATTACTCCTACAGTATTATACCGATGTTTCTATACGCTTACACGATGTACCAATATCTGTTTTCTTCCTTCGCTGGATGGTGTTTCTTTTCCGCAGGAATGGGCATTTTTCGAATCGAATTCACATATGTATATCTCGTACAATTTGTTCATTAAAAGTGATTTCTATACATACGAACAATCCCGTAAGGTTTACGATCACGAATAATACATCCAATCAATCCATAAGTTTTCACCGAATAACCATTCGAACTTTGTCCGATTCCTTTCTTCGTGCGATGAACCATGTGATTTAGGTTTTTAAGCGTCATAGACTCTTAAGATTTCATAGCGATACGCGCGTGCGTCAAAGTGCCTGAAGTCATCCGAGAGCATCAATGAATCTTTGTTAGAATTAACGTTATTTTAAGTGATACGAATGCAAAACGAGCGACATGTCCGATATTCCTATGAAAGCGAAAAGTCTTCAAAGCATATTGCAACTTTCATTTCCGAGAAACATGAGAATATTTTTTTACCGTATATGCTACACATTTATCTTCGTTCATTCGGCGATTGATGTGAAACCAGTTTTCCCATTTGCATTTATAGATGACGCAGATGTATCGGCGTTTTTTTTTACTTTGTCTACAAATTGGAGTTTATCGCAATGAGCAACAATAAAACCATTCTTCTTTTTTTCCGAAATATTAAACTAAAGAGGAAGCCGAAAAACATTTTCGACTATATTCTCGTGCTTATTGCAGCTGGTATTTCACATCGCCTTGAAGAATCGGAAAGCACGCGTTTTTTAGAAGGCAACTGGTCCGAAATTTGGCCGTCAGCGACGGTAGCTGCCGATTCGTTCTTTTGCAATAATGTCTTCCGTCGTCGATACAATGACCGAGCGGCAATTAGTGCGAGAGAGATAGCTGATTTGCAGGTTGCCAGTGTTCTCCGGAATGGTGATATTTTGGAGAAAGAAAAAGAAACACCTCCCCTTCTGCTGAACAACGAGCAACGTCTGTCTCTTCGTTCGGGCGAAATGTAATTCGTCTAGAAGAAGTCTCGATTGTGGGACTTTTACCGACCGGACTGTGAAGTCTCCTCTAGACAGTTTACAGTCATGCAAAACATTATTCGTCTTTTGACAGAGCGGAAATCTCTCAAGCAGCTAGTTTGGTAGTGTACGACAGTGCGTCGCACCAACAGGTAGAACCCGTTCTCGCATTTGTCAACCGTTCGGCATTTCCTCTGACACGTCACTTCCCGAGCTTGGTAAAGTTAGGGCTACGACTTTCAAATGTTGATTTCTTTTTCTTTCGAATAAATTGTATTATGAGTAGTTTTTAGATGATTGGTACATCAATTCGAACGTTTGTTACATCAGCCTTTCGTTGGAAAATAGAACAAATTTAAAAAACTTTTTTTCAAACCACGTTTTTAAAACGGACTAAAAAGTTTAAAATAATTTCTCCTAGCCCCATACAGATTCCTAACCGCATACAGATTGTCCTGAAAAATTGTGATTGTGAATTGATATAGCTATGAAAATACGTGTAAGATTTAAAACGACAAACGTGGGGCGCATGCATAGATAATAGTAAGGAGCGTAGGGAGTAGCTGTCATTGAAAAAAATCATACAACAGTTCATATCATTTGCAGTGCAATAAAATTGTTACTGATTTAGGTGAACTATTCATGCATCAATTGTCTATTACATATGTCCCACATTTTTCGTTTTCAATCTTACAAGTATTTTCATGGCTAATAAAAATTCACGATCACAAATTTTCAGAAGAATCTGTATGGGGTTATAAATCTGCATGAGGCTAGGAGAAATTATTTCACATTCTTTAGTCCGTTTTAAAAACGCGGTTAAAATGTTTTATTATAATTTAAATAATTTTATTTTGTGCTTTTTAGTATTACTAGGTGCGCAACTAAGTTCCCGGGTTTCACACATGGATGGCGCTAGCAACACACGTAGTGTGGGGTATGTACCTTTCCCCGGCTATCTAGCACGCGTTGGGACGGATAAAGCTCGACAGGATTTACAACCAAAGGTAATTATAATATCGTTATTTAATCGAGCTAATATATAAAAACGTGTAGTCGGAGCGAAGCTCCTCGTCTCGGTGCCGTTATGCAAGTGCCATGGAGACTAGATACCAGGAGACCAAACTCCCGTGCAAAGCCACTGAAAAAAGCGTCCCCGAAAATGGCCCCAACATAGACGGCGCTGGGGTGCTGCGGACGCTATGGATAGTAATATATTGGTCGACGAGGTGAAAGTGATCGGATGAGACTAACCTTACGACAGACCGAGCGTGACAGCAAACGTCAAAATTTCGGGCGATCACGGCTCGGTAATTTCCCCATGTCTATTTGAAGAAAAACTTCTTTGAAAGTATACTAAATATTCCGACTGAAAACTTTGTCACCCGTACAGTAATTTATTCAATAATTGATGACAAAATAAATTTCCTTGTTCACTGAGAGTCCGAATGAAAATTAGTAGTTTTTTCATGATAAATGTTACGAATATTATACCGTATTCGATAATTGAAAAATATTATCAGTTTTTCATTCTTATAATTCAATTTCAGTGTGTGCAATATGGTGAAAGTGTGCACTCTACTTTGGTCGTACATACTCGTTTTGTACTCTGAAAAATGACACAAGAATTAAAAACTAAAGTGTTTGATTTTAAAAACTATGCTTTATCTGTACTGTATGCGTATTAATCAAATACCGTATCACTTTGTCTTAAATTTTATTACTCTGACACTTAAAGATGAATGAAGGTTAGGTACATCAGCTGTGAACCGTCTTCATCGGACCCATGTTTTGCGTATATCTATACATGTACTCCGGAGCACCCCAGCGCCGTCTATCTCGGATACCGTTTTGGGGACGAGTTGAAAGGCCGAGTGTGGCCTCCTGTATCTAGTCTCCATGGCAAGTGCGTTTTATTCTTCGTGGCCGGAGATATCGAACGCCAACGCTGACTCCACGGCAGAGCGTAGGGACACGCTCATTGGCTGCGCCTGTTTTGTCCAATATGGAGGCTCGACCGTGACAGAGAAGGTTGGCTTCTCTGGGTCGCTTTAGTAGTGATCAGATTTATTGCTGCAAACAAGCGTCGAGCGACTGCATGAGGCCGCACCCTATAGCTTGGACATCTGTAAGAATATCCAGTCGTTATATAAACAAATATCGCAACACAACGGCCTTTTTTCTAACCTCGAAAATGTCAAAGTTTGTGCCAAATAAATAGCATTTGCGGGAAGCGGGAAGCCACTTCCGAAATTTTGCTTTTGCGGCAGAACAGAAAGAGTTTCCTGCATCGAATTGTTACTGGCGATGAAAAATCGATATATTTTGAGAATCTCAAACACAGAAAATCGTGGTCGATGGCGCATGGCTTGGGTGGGCTACACTCGGCCAATTACGATGCAGTACAAAATTGGTTGGACGAATGGTTTCAGTCCAGAGACGCGTTTTTTTTATCGTCGCAGTATTTATGTATTGCCAGAGAGATGGCAAAAATGTGTAAATAGCGAGGGACAATACTTCGAATGAACGATTTTTTGTATTCCTCTTGAAATTTTCCATTTTTTATTGGTAAAAAAAACCCGGAAACTTAGTTTCCAGGTTTAGGTACGTACTAGCCTAGTATGTATGTGAAAGTTTGCAATCGATTTTGAACGTCTTCATGAGATTATGACAGACAGGTGGCAAATTTCAAATTTATTTCAGTTTTTCTTCACCTCATCATACCTGAAATAGAAAATTGTTATACCTACCTACCAATAATATATCAATTTGTGTACAATTGATGTTTATTCTCGCTTCTAATTTTGTTTTGACAAGTACATCTGATCACGTTGCAATAAAGGCCGAACAATTTCAGTGATAGTGCCCATTGCACCATTAACAAGTCCTTGCTCTATGCTAAGGCCATGTGTCACAACGATTGAGTAGCCATGAGTGCGAGAGAGATAGCTGATTTGCACATTCCCAGTGTTCTCTTAAACGTTTGATTTTGCGAAAAAACGAAGGAAAAACCCCTTCCGCTCTGTTCTACGACGAACAACGTCTTTCTCTTCGTTTGCCCGAAATATGATCCATCTGAAAGAGAAGATGGCAGTAGGAGGCCTATATGAGGTGATAGCTATTGGAGGTTTGCCAGGTTTCTGTATCATAATCTGGCCAACTTTCCATTAGTTAGGTATGTGAGATGTACGAATCGTACCGGTGAATATATTGGCGATGTAGACTATTCCCTTCCTTGGTAGCTTCTGGATGATTGCCCCGGTGACTAAATTGATTGATTTTCAATTGATGCTGCTATCGATTCTTCTTTGAAACAACGACCAATCCGTGTATTTATTGCGAACTGAAGGTCGTTTTTCTGTGTTGAATATTACTACACTAATGATACTACTGAGCGTTATCATTACTGGTGCGTGGTTGCGATTGATGAAACGAAATTACATTTGACGATGCCGATTCTGTCTTCGTGTGAGAGGCAGGAAGTTTGGCACTTGCGGTAATAACTGAGTTGATTAATCACTTGAGCTTTAATTTTGATTTTATTTCTAATTCGTTGCGTTTCCATTTGTTGCATGTCCGAACACAACTTTACAGTGAATAAACATTGGCAATATAAACTTTACGAGGGTCAGGCGTAACAGTTGAACCTCTTGGGAATCCTCATAATGTGGACCATTTGTCTTACTACAGGGACAAGTTACGGCAGAACATTTTTTTTTCTAAACCAATTATGAATACTACATTGATGATGAAAACCCACGGGAAAACCGACCGCCCAGAGTCGGTTACTATAATTATGTATATACCAGGTGTAGAAGTATGGAACGGGATTTTTTTTTGTAAAAATTACACGTCTGTTTGAAAATGATACAAAATATTTTATTCAAAATAATCTCCATTGCTATTTATATATTTTTTCCACCTCTCCGGCAGTTCATGAATGCCACGTCAAAAAAACAGTTTTTTTGAAGCGAACCGGTTGTCGAGCCTTTTTCGTACATTTTCATACGAATTGAAGCGTTGTTTAGCGAGAGCGTGTCTCATTGATGCGAATAGATGATAATCAGACGAAGCCAAGTCTGGAGAATAAGCCGCATGCGCTAGTATTTTCCAACTGAACGCCTCGATCGTTTCCCTGACCCATTTTGCTGTGTGTGATGGAGCATTATCTTGGAGCAAAATAACTTTGTGTTGCCTTTTTCCATATTCCGGTCGTTTTTCACGCCATGCTCGATTTAAATCCATCATTTGCTGTTGGTAGCGATCAGTGTTAACGGTTTCATCAGGTCATACTAGATTAAACCCTTCTGATTCCACCAAACACAGAGCTTTGTCTTTTTTCCAAAGCGATTTGGTCTTGCAGTGGATGTCAATGGTTCGCCTAGATTCACCCATAATTTTCGACACTTAGGATTCTCAAAATATATCCATTTTTCATCACCTATCACGATTCGATGGAGAAATGACTTTCCGAGCATCACGGAAAATTTCCGTGATGCTGAGATTTTTCTGTCAGCTGAATATGGATCAAGCTAGTTGGTTATGTTATCGGAAAAAATTTAAAGTGTCAAACAGAATGCGTTTCAAACGAAAGTGGAACGATGCGGTGTTGCCATATCTCTTCTTATTATAGAGGATAAATATTTTTTACGGGACATTATTCTGTCTTTACTGAACGTTTTTAGCAAAACCGAATAGTAAAGGCAGTCCAAAATTTTTTTACTCTTTCATTAACTAGTTTTCTATGTAAGGATATTTTTTCTTCTAAATTTATAAACACTATAGAATGGTACGACAAATTATGTGACCTGGCTTCCGGTCAATGCAGACCCTGCAGTGTTAAAAGTTGCAATTTTAAAACCTATTATCTCCCAATCTAAATAGTCGACTGTTCTGAAATTCCACACAAGCAAGCATAATGATATGAACAATGTCTGGTTAAAATTTGAACAAAATCCATAGAAATCGAGAGGGCGTTCGTTCTACCTTAAATGCAAGGTTGCATAGAAAATTCGTTTTGCACTCACCAAACTTTGACATAAGCCGGTCTTAAAACTGTCGATTTTGAACGTTCCCCAAAACGATATATAAGTCATAGCCTCCGACAAAACCACTAAGAATGCAGCAAACAGTCCCTAACAAAGCTGATGTGTACGAAGTACAAACTGATATCGACGGCGTGTCGCAAGCGTACTACGTCAATTGCCCTAGTTGACCAAATACCCTCAGAGACAATCTACATCATTTTATAATATTCCTACGATATCGATGGACACGGTGATGATATTTCAGGGTCGGCTGAACGGATGGATCGAAGAGTAAATAGGGACATTGAAAAATTTCTGTTCGAATAATGGTACGAATGGTCGTTCAAAATATGATTCAATGCACGGTTATTGATATGTACATGCCACGGCCCTGTATACAAGCTTGCAACTCTACGTTGGGAAGTGGCTCTTTTTATGAAGCCAGAATTGTTCATATTGAATCCGCTAGGGTTGCTGTAATCGAGGGATGTTCTGTGCGACAGAAACAACAAAAGCCGCGCATGCGCGTTATAGCCTAACCAAAGAATATCAATTTGCCACAAGTTACTTGAAAACTAATGTTATTCCTATACAAATATAAATACATATACTCATAAACTGACGAGTATAAACCCGAAAAATCGACCCAGTAATTAATTGGCAAATTGTCCATCAATTCTTACCATTTAAATCCAAGCGAGTATAAGAAGCATAAATCAATTTCGTTCTCTTGTGTGTAAAATACATTATAGCACGTCCGGTGTCCGCATACTGTTGCGTAAATACACACACCTGCGCGCGCAGTACGTTCAGGCACCTATCTGGATGCCGTCTCTCCACGCACGTACAAACGTGTATATATATATAAAGAATAGCAAGTTAATAAAGCCGAATGAAACAGAGATGGGAAGGCTCCGATTTAGATCGGCGCAGGTGTAATAAAGCCGTCGTTAGGTTCAATGCATCACCAGTAAAACATTATGCTGGACGTAGTTTAAGGTTTCAGAATAAATGTATATATATACACGAGGTGAATATATCTAAATTGTCCGTAAGATATATATATATATATATATAACGATAAGATCTCGCCCAATTGTACACATACCAGCGCGCACGCGCTCAGACGCATATCTTCGTTTATAATAACAGTAATAATAATAATAATAATAATAATAATAATAATAATAATAATAATAATAGTGATAGTAATATTAATAGCAGTAATGTACATGTTTCGACTTTGATAGCATATATCTCAACTATTTTTCCGTAATTATATTTCGTATCGTTTTCAATCTTTATTTTTGGTATTTCTCTTCTTTTTTTCGGTCATAGTAAAAGTTTGAAATGATAAATTGTGCCTTATGGTCTCTCTATATCCATCCGCGTACGTATATATTTCATGAACATTGATATAGATTTTTTAAATCAATGTTGATTGCCACTCCTATATATAATGTGTATGTGTGTGTGTGTGTATATATATATATGTCTGTATGTATATATAATAATAATACACTTAATAGTCAATTTTTAAAACGCTTTGCACCGCGTGCAGGCCTTTTCCCGTCCCTCATGTGTATATATATAGTGGCACTCGAGTATCGAAGTTCACGCGCATGCCAATTCAATAATTGATTTTATGTTATTCCATCATCCTTTATCTCACTTACGTTCGGTGTTTTATTTGTTTTCTTTTCCGAATCTTCATTATCTGCTCGCTCAATCTATACGTCACGTTATTCGTTATTCGAGGATAACAACAGCCAAACTTGGAATGACTTATATATGGAAAAAGAACGTCGGGCCGGTTCGTATATTGAAACGTGTGTAACTTCGACGAATGCCCCCATAATAGAGCATGTATCTCTCACGTATAAATACAGTCAGATTGCTTTGGATTCTTTTTTATTTTTCGTCTGTTTGCTTAGTCGCTCGTTTGCACTCGTGTGCATAATACTCTTTCGCCTCGTGTATTTTTGTTTGTTTGCTTCTTTGTTCGTCACTGTAAAAAATAATAATACAACAATTACAAAGCTAAGCCGGCGTTTATTTTATTGTTTCTCGTAGAGCGGGGAGTTTTATTGTTCCGCACAGACGCGGAATGGCAAAAAGAATGTACGGCTTTATCCGTTCTCTTAATTTTTATGATGCTTTTGCGTTCCTTCGGCCAGGACAAATTTTTTTTCTGCCTTTTTTAAAAGTTTATTCTCTTAATATTCTTCTTTTGATAAAATCGCGCGACAATCCGTTTGTCCTGTCGCTCATGTGTAATAATAGTCGTTCTTCACACACGCACATACGCGTACGCACAGACACACACTCACACACACACACACACACACACACACACACACACTTGCACGTACAATCCGTTCACCTTAGAGGTGGTACTCGTAACATTATAGTTGTCTTAATTTTTTAAAATTTATTTATCGTATTCGTCTTCTCCTTTTTTTTGTAACGATTTAACGCACGTCTAGTAGTTGACAAGTAACGGGAACCAATGGTTTTCTTTTCGTCCCAGAATTACACAGTGACCCTTTTTTCTTGTTATAAGTAAGAACTCGACACGCAACCTTCTCGAAGGTTTTATTTTATTACGCATGCCTCATCTCCCCACTGATATGAGTATACCAGTTTATTCCCTTTATTTCTTATGCATTATATCATTGTACACGCACACACGTGCTAAGATGCATGTGTGTGTGTACTTTTCGTTTGGAAACGTGTTAGAAAATCGGAAAGCCAACGGATATGATCGGTGCGTCCGCGACACTTGGTTATTTCTCTTCTCCCCTCATCTCGTAGTACATTTTCTTTCGTTTCGCTCAATTTTCCTTCTCTTTACCCATTCGTCTCTTATTTTTGTCGCATTTTCGTTATTTACGTTTCACGCGCGCATCTCCTTCTTCTTTTCCTTCTGCGCTCGCGATCCTCATTAAAAAAGGCCGTTTCGTGGAAGACACAGTAAAAAATGGTCGTGTAATGAAAAATCGCAACCAACCTAACGTGAAAATTAAAAAAAAAAACACACACGTTTAGTTTGCTTTTTTTTTCGTCTTTTCTTCCTCCTTGTTGACTCCTTTATACACGAACGAACAACTGCTCCGTCTCGTATTATTCATATAACATCGTAAATACAATTATTCGCGACGGCCACGTAGCACTCTTACTCCCATTTACCAGGTCTCTGCACTTTTTTTTGCTTGTTTGGAACAATGTAACGACTTTTAATCGGGAGTATTATTCGTCTGAATCTCCGTACGTGCGATAGGGGTGTACGTGATCGTACGACAAAAATTATCGCTTTTCTCTGCGGCTATATATATATATGTGTACGTGTGTGTGTGTGTGTGCTATAATAGATAGGAAAATTATGTTCACTATTGTCGTCGGCGGAAGTATTGTCACAACGGGAATGAACAGGGTGCCCATTTTGCGCATACACATAGGGAAAAATGTGTCAACCCGTGTTCGTTTCATACATTATTCAACGATTGCTACATCAGAACGGTTATTCTCGCTAAATTTGAAATAATAATGTTTCGCCCTTTCTCCGAGCCACTCGCTCGCTCGTTTTCACTCTCACCGCAATAATCGATGCACGCGAAACGCCAAGGTGCGGTCTTCAACACAATTGACGGTAAATCGTATCGTAAACTCACAAAGCGAATATGTGAACACGCACCCGCGCGCGCGTTCATATCTCTCAACTGTACAAAAAAGATATGGAAAAAAAATGAAAAAATTAACAAAAACGTGCGAATGACAAAAAAACGAGTGATCGGGGTAAAAAAAGGAAACAGTAGTGTTTGCCTCGACGTACGAAGCACGGAACGTCTTCGCACAAGCATCATGCACGCACACACACCTGCACTCGCTCTCGCATATTTTCCATTACCTAATTGCATTTCTCATTCGCGTTTTGACAGTAAATATTGCACGTTGAATACGCGATATGCGCAACACGTCTCGCTCGCTGTCTCCTTATCTGCAGTTTTTCCCTTATCGTCGTATTTATTGGATTGGTGTGTATGAATTAACCCACACACACACACTCATACATATATATATAGATGTATATTGTCTAGAGCTGAAAATTAGATAGCCGAAGACCACAACTCGGAGATGAAAATTAAGCCAACCGCGCGGCAGCAATTATTCTATTAAAATAAAAATCATCCTCATGATCGTTAATGAAGTAGCGTTATAGCGTAATGGATTATTACACCGTGGACAATGATCCACCCCCCCCCCTTTCCCTCTCTCCCATCTCCTTTCATTTGTGGCAAATAATTGTTTTTCTTCAAATAAATCAATCATTATCGGGCAAAAAAGTATAGGTTCAACATGGTCGTAAGTCGTATCGACGTTACAATTGAAATATCAAACATTTCATTCTTTTTTTTAGTTACATTATACATCAGTGTATCAATTTGCGATACGCGAATGTCAAGTTTCGCCGGTAATCGGGTTTTCGATTCCCCAACGACCTTCCGTATTGTTGTTTTTGTTTGTTCTAAATCTGTCGTTAATCGAGTGTATCAAGTCACGTGAAAAGAAGCATCGAGACCGAGAGTAGCGGGGCGATAAGAGCGAGGAAGTAAGTTCCAAAAACGCGTTGCGAGCCACCGCAGAATTTGATTTCCATCTCCTCGGGATGGTAGTTGGTGCATTTGGGTGGGCGCCGACGATACAGTCGTTCTCTTCGGGCGGTGCAAGCGCCAGGCTCCGAAATCGCCTCGATCGGCTCGATGCTCAATTGTTTGCTCCCGCATGGGCACAGCGTATCGACGATCAGTAGAATGAGATTCGTGTGCTGAATCTTCTGGACGCTAAACGGCCTGAAACCGTCAATATGTAATATGAGAAATCCGTAACGCGGGGACTGCGTTAAAAAAATCGTTTTTCAATTTGTCTGTCATGATTTTTGGATGGCCGATTGTCGGATTGTGAGAGTGTGAACGCAAGTGAACAAAGGAATCGTCTCAAATTGTTGTGATCAGTAGATATAATTAGCAACAATATTATTCGTAATTATAAATAAATTGATAGTTACGAATAAAATGTTGAATAGTTGTCGATGAACAAATTGTTCGCAATGATGCATAATATAGAGAACGCTGTAAGGGATTTTATCGGTTACAAGCTGCTTCGCCTGTAATTTTCGGGCTTTCACAAAGTTCATTTACGTATCGTTGATATTAACAAAACCAATGAGAAAGATCGTAGTCCGAGAAAAGCTCCTTTTGCCTGTATGTGAAAACCTTCTTCTTTGTAACTCGGTGATACTGCATCGATTTCATTGGCGTATTTGAAATTTTCTTCTGGAGGGGGGGGGGGGGCTGTTTGGTTTATATATACATATCTTATCTACATATTTTAACTGTATGCAAGGATGTGGAAACAAGGATTTGTACATCAATAAAGCCTTTCTTAATTATCCGTACCAACGAGGCTGCGATGGGCACAAACAAACAGAATAGCAGTGTTATTGGGTATCGGGAGTTGAGGACACGTGTATACCTGCCACGTCTTATTGCGGCGTCGAAATGGGGCTAGCATGGCCGGTGAACTACCAATAAGAGCGATTTCTTAGTACCGTACAGACAGCGGCCCAAGCGATCTATACAGGAACTACCACCGCAAGCGGCCTATGCGGGAACTACTGAGTTCTTATTAGCGTACAGACAGCGGCCCAGGCGGTCTAAACAGGAATTACCAACGCAAGCGGCCTATGGGGGAACAACTGAGTTCTTATTACCGTACAGACAGCGGCCCACGTGGTCTATACAGGAACTATCACCGCAAGCGGCCTATGCGGGAACTACTGAGGTCTTATTACCGTACAGTCAGCGGCCCAAGCGGTCTATGCAGGAACTCAGCAGTTCCTGCATACTTGCGGTAGAAGTTCCTGTATAGGCCGCTTGGGCCGCTGTCTGTACGATAATAAGGAATCGCTCTAATTGTTAGTTAACCGCCATACTTAACCCTATTTCAACGACGCAATAAAACGTGGCTGGTATGCAAGTGTCCTCAACTCCCGATACGTAATAACCAACGAGACTAGAGTGAAGGAGTCCAAACTCCCTATCCTAGGCTGTATGTACGAAGTTCTTTCAAGCGGTTGCAGAAGTGCTCAGTTCCGCCGCAGGCGTCGCTAGTGTTCTTGGAAAACGATAATATATAGTAATACAAAACTGCATAAGGTCCGAGCTCCGCCTCAACGACCAATCACAAAACTGGGGTGATCGTGTTTCTCTCTCGTACTCACTTGGAACAGTCATGATGCGTTCTCTCTCGCATACCCGAACGATAATACACCCAAGTGGGCATTCCTTCCATTATAATATATAATAATATTGTGTACATATGTATAATAAATAAAATATAAATCATATTAATAAAGCACATATTGAAGAAACATCTCGTGTTGTTTTATTCACATGGGCTTATTATATAATAAGCACATCAGATATAATAATTATATAATAAGTACAACACGAGTAATTTAACAGTAAATTTTGAAATACTCCCTGCTCCTTCGTTGCCGTCGCCGTCGCAAATAAATAATTAAGTTCGCTGAAAAGGAATTCGCTCGCGAAGCAGGATACAGCTGCTGTGCTGGTGTACACGACAGATATATTTGTGTTTGACAGATGTAAACAATTTTGCCGCCATAACACGGTCAGTTTCACCTTATGCAGTTTTGTATTACTATATATTATCGGTTTCCAAGAACCAGCGACGCCTGCGGCGGAACTGAGCACTACACCTCTGCGACCGATTGAACGAACTGTTTGAGTAGGGAGTGTCAACTCCTTCTCTCTAGTCTTCTTGGCAATAACACTGCGATTCTGTTCGGCTGTGCCCATCACTGCCTCGTTGGTACGGATAATTAAGAATTCTTACATAGTTGTTATCATTTTGTTGTTGTTATCGTCACTACTGAGTTCCTGCATTCGCCGCTTAATTCGGTCCGTATAGGTATACATGAGAGATCGTTCCGAATGCGAACCGCCAGCGGTCGTGTGAAATACAATCACAATGTGAACCTACGTGGTTAACTACCAAATTGATAACCATCTAAATCACTTACAATGAGCGCTTCACTCTTGCTACCGAAAAAGTAATAGTGTAACCAGATCGATACGTATGACAATCCGGGGCGGGGGCACATACAGAATTTTGGGGGGGCCCGGCCCCCCTGACCCCTATCTAGTTACTCCAATGATCGACTTAGATGAATCTTTCACAGAATCTTAGTTTATTGCTACAGGCATATAGACAATGGGCCTGTGCTGAGTGTAACACTTCATAGTTGGTTACAATTATAATAAGCAATCAAGCGAACAAATAAACAAAATATGGAAATTAAGCAACCAAGAGGCAACAACAAACAAACAAAAACTACATGCTAAAGGAGAATAAAAAATTTACGAATAATGACGAATGGTGTGTATCTTCTAGTTAACGGAAACGTTCTTCACACATCATTATATTAAAAAAAAAACAAAAAAAGATAGATAAATAAATAAAACATAAAGCTACAAACAACCGAACTAAACAAATATAAAACTACAAATAATGGGGTATACTTTGTCTGCGAGTAATTAATGAATTGAAAGAAAAAAAATCGAATATCTTTTTTTACGAACACCGACAGATCGCGCTCTCTATATTCGTGTATTGGGTAATCGGTCACTTTCCCTGTGATAATAAGATATAAAAAAGTACATACAAGTTGATACTTAAATATGGCGTTTACTCAACTGGCGGCCGTAAATCGAAACCGTGAATCACAATAATTAAAAATATTAAAATTACAAGCGAGTGCGACGTCGAAAGTTGCATATCTCCGTATTAAAATCGTCTGTCAAAAGCGAGATAAATGAATTTATTCAAGACTTATTATCGGATTGGAAGCAAATATCGAAAGCGATATCTCTAACGAATAAAATGAACCGACATTGTCCAACTATATTATAACGATATCGAATGCTTAAGGGATAACACCACTCTAGAATTTTGCAAAACTCTTTCTTTTTAGCTTAAAAAAAACTTTGGGGCCATAAAAACAATATACAAGCATTGCAGACTAAAGATAAACAAAAATTTCAAGGATTTGAGTGCTCGTATAACATTAAACGCGTTTTTCTCGAAACCACTTTATTCAAACTGCGATGACGGATTACTCGAACATCTTTGCATGGATCGATTTGAAATTTTGATAGTAGCTTCACACTCATATTCTCCATGGGAGTACGTAGCTGTTTTTTAGATTAAATGTAAACCTTTTTTTATAAACAATTTACTGCTTATTTTTGGGGCAAAAAATCGATTTATTTCTTTCAAAGGGCGCGATTTTTCCAAAATTTGATAAAACAAATCCCTATGTAGTCCCATAGCTGATAACATATAGATTATAATTTTTTTTGGTTCGTATTCCAGGTCTTATATTTTACGAGGAAACCGTCCTCCCGTGATGCTGTTTGTAAAAAACACGTTTTTCAGTTTTTCAATTTCAATTTTTTAAATACTTTAATATGTGTTAAATACACCTTCTCAAAATAAATCCTATTCCTTTTTTCATGCACCCAAAATAAATTGTCAAAGTTAGGCTTTATTTGCTGGCGCTAGAGTGGTGTCATCCCTCAAAATGAGTCTATAGTTTACACCTATATTATGTATTTAATATTTTCAGAGAGAGAAAGGAAGAAAGAGGAATTCAGTAAGAATCCCAAAGACTGAGGGAGTGCAGACCCTCCCAGTGTCTTGTGAAAAAAAATTCAACCATCTCTCCAAGAACAATGCTACTTAAGTAGGGGGGCTATTTTTATACAATCGATCGGCCTTGATCGCGGATGCAGACGAAGACATCCAGTAACCAACAACATTGTCGACAATTATCAATACATTTTTTGATAAGTTTTAGTAATAATGACAACAATGAATAAAGTAATAATTATTGCATCGTTACGATTATCATTGGTAATTCCAAAACGTTTTACTGATAATAACGACTTCCGTGACAATTACCAACTATTATTTATATTCGTTGACAAGCAACATTTGACGTGTGAAAACGCTTTGATTGGGCCTAGCAGTTCTCTAACGCACTGAGCATTTATCTTTTTCGGTCGTTATCGAACCTTCCAGTATCTTTCTTAAGGATGTTGTGTCCAAAATTGAAAATGCTAATAAAATTTTAAAAGTTTGATAGGTCATTATGTAAAACATTCGAGAGGTTGTGCAAACATTTCACGACGATTAGGAAGCTGGCTACTGAGAAATTAGAATTCACAAATTACACGCAGCCTTATGGAAACTGAAGTAACTTCGCAATTATTATTATTGTTTATATAAAAAATGATGCCGACGATACAAAAAAAATGACACTTGAAGAAAAACATATAAGAATATAGCGGCAACGTTGCATTGACCGAACGTAGCGGGAAATTTAAATACTCATTTTCGTTCAGGGACGACGTCGTTTCTTGCACCATAAAGCCACTTTTGTTTTTGATATATTTGGAATAAAAAAACGATCATTTATAAATATTTCTTCTATTGCTTGAAAGCAAGTAGCAAAGTTTGCTATTTGCTAATAGAATTGCAAAGTTACTTCAGTTTCCATAAGGCTGCGTGTAATTTGTGAATTCTCATTTCTCAGTAGCCAGCTTCCTAATCGTCGTGAAACTTTTACACAACCTTTCACATGTTTTACATAATGACCTATCAAATTAAAAAAAATGTATTACCATTTCCAATTTTGGACACAACATCCTTAACACTAACCCGATGTGTATACGGAACGAGTCTACAATTTTAAAGTCGTTTTCCGGTCCACCGAGCTCGCGATAAAGCAATTGGAAAACAAATCCGTCGATGCAGCTCGTTCGGAATCTTGTGAAATAATTAATAACGTACGTAATTCCGAAAGACTGACCTCTCGCAGCGAGTCACGTGACAATTGGTCAATTTTCCTTTCAACGGATTGCTCTGTCCGCTCATGTTGAGCCTCTCGGGTTGTAGGATGTAGAGATCGGTTTTTTTCTCGCAGGAGCGCAGCTTGTGAAGAGGATATTGGGTGGCGGTCGCGTGGGTCGAGGTCGGGGCGGCTGGCGCGGGTGCGACCGCCGGAAACGAGGGCAACGAATCACTGCCAGGCGTCGAATCTTCGTCGCTCAGACTCGGCGAATACGGATCGAAGGAATTCGCGTTTTCCTCCTTGAAGATCGGAAGATCGTCTGTGAAAGAACGCCGGGAAATTAAGATTCGAGCGGTATTTCGATATTCTTCGTAATTAGCGAAGACGATAATTGAGCATGTCAGGTATGGCGATTATACCAGTGCTTTCCAGACTTTCAGCCCAGGCCAAAATCGGACTCCAGATCTCGCAGAGACCCAGACTTGTCAGGTAACCCCAGAAGATGCCGAGTACCCTCGTCAAAGTACCGAACATCGAGCCAGTCGAAAGTGTTCGCGGTGCTGACGACAGCGACGGTTCTTGCGGAAGACAAACACCCTGATAATCGACCACGGTTACTTTTCTGAAATTGCAAAATTCAGAGTTTTCGATCGACGAACTTCCATCGCAATATTCCTCGCATCATCATTTCGCGGGCCACGCTATTGTAAATTCGTTGTAACTAATTGTTTTTTTCCTAAGGTACACGCTGTTCGCGTTTGTTACCTATTATTTTCCTCCACTGTGACTGTTTCGTTCCTCCACTGTTCCTTTTTCCATATTCCTTCACTTTTTTGTCCCTATTCTCCCCCCTCCTTGCGGCCGCAGCCGACTTCCCCCTCTGTATCATATTCATCATGACATTTCTGCCATGGGTATAGGGAAACTGCGGAAAACCTACACCAGTACAGCCGGTCATCAAGTTCGCCCCCCAGTTGTGGAACTAGTCTTATTTCGCCGCGAAATGTCGAAGAAAAACATTTCACGACGAAATGTACGCGACCGGGATTCGAACCCGGGACCTCCCAGTCCGTAGGTTTAGTGGCAAACACGCTAACCACTAGACCGTCGCACCGGTCATCCAAATATCAAATGTTTCATGTAGTGGACGTTTTCAAGCAGATTTCAATGTCAACTGTAAAAGTGGAAACCTATACTTGTTATGGCGGCATTTTATTCTACGTTGAAGTAATTGGATACTTTCGTTGGAAACTCTTTGTTAAGACGCACAAAGCATATGCTAACATAACGATCTATGCTACTTTTGTCACGATTTGATAAAGAACATGATTGGCGCTGTTTTTCGAAATGCTTGTCTCAATATCCGCGGATGGTGTCTCGTTTCACTTTATCGATTATTTATTTGCTGTATTCATATTTTTTTAAGTGGAAGGTCATAGTTATAAACGTTTTTGTAATAAAAACAAATAATTCCCAAATAAGAAAATGTTTCGGACAAAGTAACCTGTTTTCTTTACGTAAGAATAAGAAGCCGCTATAAAAATACAGGTTTCCATTGTTTAAATATTAGGTGAAGTAAAAAGTTCTGAGCGTCTTTTTCGCTTTCTTTCGACGATGAAATTAGCGTAGTTAGGATTATCCGATTTAGATTAAATATGCGCCGTTTTTGTCCATTTTGAAGGCAATTTCATAATTCCGCGATTGAAGAAGTCCACGTCCCTATTGGTAAAAAGAACTTGACTACCTCATTTTCACAAGCCTCTCTTGAGACCAGTCTTGTACCAAGAAGAAAATTTTGCAAATGCTCGAAAAGGTGATAATCGCTTGGTGCCAGGTCTGGACTATACGGCGGGTGCGACAGAACCTGTCAACCTAGCTTTCGAAGCTTCTGGCGCGTCGTTAAAGATGTGTGCGGCCTGGCGGTGTCTTGATGGAATACAACACCCTTCATATTAGCCAATTCCGGTTGCTTTTGGTCGATCGCCTGCTTCAATCTGGTCAGTTGTTGGCAGTGGAGGTCCGAATTGAGTGTTTGGCCAGATGGGAGCAGCTCATAGTGGATGATTCCCTTCCAATCCCACCATCACACAGCAAAACCTTCTTGGCCGTTAATCCAGCCGTGACCACGTTCTTTTTTGGCAGTTGTTCTCGTATGTAACCCACTTTTCATCGCCAGTCCCCATCCGCTTCAAAAATGGGTCGATTTCGTGACGTTTCAGCAAAGAATCGCAGGCATCAATTCGGTCCAAAAAGTTCTTTTGCGTTAATTCGTGTGGCACCCATATATCGTGCTTCTTTTTGAGACCAGCCTTATGCAAATGGTTCCAAACGATTTTCTGGCTAATCTTCGGTTCCTGGACAATGGAATAAGTACTCACATGCTGGTCCGACTTGACGATTGCCATAGTTTTATCGACATTTTCGACGATTGGCCTACCAGAGCGTGCCTCATCTTCGACATCCATATTACCAGAACGGTATCGTTGGAACCACCGCTTTGCTGTTTCATTCGATACTGTATTCGGTCCATAAACAGTACAATTTTTTTTGCTCGCCTACTCCGCCCTTCCACCTTGGTCGTATTGGTACTGAAGAATGAATCGAATTTTGTCTTTTTTTACTTCCATTTTGAAACGCTGTAACACACAACTGGCTTCACCAAACACAAAACTGCCAAAGAATTTTTTTTGAAGCGTAATGTCACCTTTAAGACGGACTGACACCGACGCGAAACTTCGATGCGGCCCCGGCTTCCGACCGGTAGGGCAGAACTCAATCGAGCTTCTGCGCCCCACCGACGGATGTCACCGCGCGCGTTCGTCGCCGCGCGCGCGGAGACATTGCGTCTCGCCTTCCACGGGCCACGACACGCTACGCAACGCATGTGTGCGTGCGTGTCGGTGCGCGTCTAACCACGGTGTGGAGAAACGTTATTGGCGCTGCCACGGGCCTCGATGCGCGTCGTCTGCAGACCACGAGGCGAGCGCCGCGCGCGGAATTCTCGTGAACTGAGCACGTCGAAGTTCGGGCGACATTTGCTCGCAATTATCAACAATTACACGACAAATCTAGATTACCACTTTTCTCCAAAGATATGCAACGAAGTGCAGTGATTGAGAGCTCAAATTGTTCGTTTTTTATGTGGCTACCCGGCCTAGCTTTTCTCTAAGTCGTGACATTAGCCAAACATCTGATTTTTCATCTTTTCGGTCTCGAGTTCCGCATGATAAGCCAATCTACGTTTTTTTTCTCAAATTCAAAAAATTTGAGGGGCTGGAAGCTGTTCGTCTATCTATTTGACGTCGTTTGGCAAAGTTTCGACGGGATCTGAAAAGCCGTTTCAGAGATTTTTGGGTACCTATAATTCTGTTCTACCACACCGACCGCGATGAGGTGTCATTCCGTCTTAAATCGCCGTATGGTATGACCCGATGCGTTGTATACATCGTGAGATATGGCTCACTAAAGACATCTAGCGGAAAACGCTCAGAACTTTTTCTTAACCTAATATCAACCTTTAAATCACAATCCATCCACTAAATGAAGAAGTTACCTTGCCATTTTACTCCTCGTTCGAATCCACTCGATACATGCCTTGAGATTGTTCCATTTATTTCGCTGTTCTTGAGCTATTACGATGTCTCAAGATAAATTGAACACTCTTTGTACCGAATATACTTACCGATATATTTTATCCTGCACCAACGAGTCCATTATGGTACCGTCTATCTCGCCGAAAAATTTTCCGGTGTGCTCAAAGCGCTCGCTTATTATGATAAATCCGTTGTTGTCGAGGATGTAACAGTCGAGATCCTCGGAAGCACAATTCTTCTTGCATTTGGAGCACTGCAGACAATTTCGTTACTGATTTAGTTATCGATTTACGCATGTTGCATTCCTTACGGGGGCCTTTCGAAGACCCTAAGTGAGCAAGATTTTTCGGGAATTCTTTGAGGGCCGAAGCTCATTTTATATAGGGTAGGTCCGGGGTAGTTGGCCACCGTTTTTTCAAGCATCCGTAAAAGTAAAAGTACGGACGTTTCTTGACTTATCTTCGTTTGTGATTAAGCATTTAACTTTAAGAAAATTTACGTAATTGACACAAACTCTCATCAGATCAACCTTAAAATGAGTATTTGGTTAAAATTACGATTGGCTATCTCTCCCGTAGTATTCGGCCGAGATGGCCATAGGAGTAGAGGTGCGATGGCCAGCATTATCCTCTCGGTTTTTTCTTTGCTTTTATGCTTTGATTATTATTTTTTTTCCTTTTGGCCTCATCTAGAACACATATCATCGAAATCCGCATAGTCTATGTGTACCCCAAGTTGGCACACTATCCGCTGAAGCCAGTATTCGATGAGGCGAGTTTCGTCACAATTTTCTCCGCAACATTTTTTGTCATTGTTCTTACATTGCTTTCTAAGGTCTTGCTGGGTATTTGGTCGGCCCCAGCGGCTGCACGAACCGATAATTCATTATTTTTTACAGCACTACTAGTTGCTTTTAATTATTTTTAAAATCCAGTTCCCTCATAGAGCAATTGCTTTTTTTCTTGTACTTATTAGGCATCCAAAACAAATGTAGGAACAATGAATTACTTGAAAACATTACAACTAATACTATGACCATCATACACCTACTGTACGTGGCCATCTCTCCTAATCTCCCGGGAGAGATGGCCACATCTAAAACGTAAACAAATAAAAACATTACATGCAAGATCTTGAGGTTAAAACAAAACACTGTTCGTAAACTATTCAAGGAATACAAAATTAACCATTAATTTTACAAAATAACATCACCGCACCGTAAAACATGAAACCTTTAAAAAAATGTAGCAGTTGCCAGAATAATTAAAAAGGAATTTACTTAACATTTTTTTTGCAACATTTTTGCTTGTACACTTACTCCTGCGTACGACCCGAAGTGAATGAAGCAGTAACAAGTGAAATCTAGTGCGCGGTTCTATGAAATATTTCTAGTGGCCATCTCTCCCTTATGGCCAACTCCCCCGGAATTACGCTACCAATGCACGTTTCCATCGAAACATTATAAAAGCTATTTTCGTTTCTTTTAATAAAAACAAAAATACCAAAAGTTATTCGCGACGTTTTTGATCGGAAATTTTTTTCAATTGTTTGGGTTTGTTTGTGCCGTACGTGGACGATTGTATGATAAAGGCGTGACGATCCTCCCTTACCGTAGACGTAATATTCATAAAGTGCGACGACAACGATGAATGGTGAAATTGCAAGCCTACAACTGCGGCCGGTGCTTTGTGGGTCTTGCTTTCGAAAAATATGGCGTGTGACGCCGTCACCAGTGGCTCGGAAAGATCGGCTAGAAAAGAATCACACGAAAAACTTGTTTAATCGTTACGCTTATTTCAACATACCAAAATTGAGTAGCTCAAGTACAACGTAAAAACAAAACAAAAAAACTTCGACAAACGAGGGATAAATTTCCCCACGTACCGGCGTTGAAAGGCACACTGAATACGAAGCTTTCGGGCTCAATGGCGTGCTGTTCGGCTGCTCTTTTGTACCACGACATATCCATTGCCCTTTTATTCATTTCCGCGAAATACCTGGTCAATTAAAAACGTCAGGTTTGCGGGGTGCGTGGATCTCGATAATGGTTGTTTTTCTGATCTAGGATTTATATTCGTGAACAGCCGTTTGCGCGGTGTTCCTTTCTTTTTTTTTCGACACGCACCAATGTGCATCACTTTAGATACATACAGTATTATTATTAATATTAAAGCATCAAGTTGAAATTTACGGTTCTTCCTCGACTTCCTTATTGTCGTCATGATCGTGCCATCTCAACAGGCCACTTCTGGTAGCAATGAAGCTTCTTGCTACACCGAATCTACCCTTTCCTTGGCTGCAAAATTTAAGGGATTTCTCATTAACTTCGTGAACCGGGACGATCGGGTGCGCTTTAGTATATATTTACCAGAGTACACACACGCGCACGCACACGCACGCACTCGCGCACGCCCACACAGACACACACACACACACACACGCACGCGGGCACGCACGCACTCACACGTCCATACAATCCTAAAGCATATGTATACAATGAGTGGAAGAATTATACGTACACCGAGAACTTTCGGCATAAGCGTTATACTTTTGCATATTATTACAAGTGTATGATCATTCGGAAGTGTAAATCAGTGTGTGGTTCGGACAAAGATTCAATTTTTCAATTCGAAAGACAAAGGTAGAAAAGTAAAACCTCATTCACAAGCGCGCCTCTGCATTTCAAGCAAAAAAAAAAATAATAAATCACTTTTTTATACGAATGAAAATTATTCGTAGGCTAATCATTTTTTTGCATGAACTTTACGTTTTTTGCATGAAGCATATCCCTTGAAGTCTGTGCAACTAAAGCTTGTTGCAAAATTCGAACGTAAGCTTCATAAACGGTTATCCTTTGAAAGATTTTTCAGATTCTGAAAAATGACAGCAGTTCTTGTTTTTTTTCTTACCACACTGTGACTCTCCCATCTGGCTAAAAAATATTTGATCGACTTTTATTCAGCCATATGGCATTTAAACCATCATGTTTAGGGTCCCGTAGTCAAACAAAGAACCCTTATAACGTCATGTCCGCCCGTCCGTCTATCACGGTCTCACAGTTTCTACACTTTTAAACCTATATACGTGACACTTTGCAACCCGTGAAAGAATTTAGCCAGGGCTTTGACTAGACCCCGAATATTTTTCCATTACTCTGCAAGGGTCCTAACATGGCACCCGACCAGGTCCCTTGGAGGCCGGTCACACTTTGTCGACGAGGGCCTAAAAAGGTTTATGAGCCAGGGCGCGACTGGCTGCCTCAACAGAACCCGATCGAAGCCATGAAGCAACCCTATTACTGTCCTATAATTATCAGCTTTATTAGTGGATACATATCAAGCGAGATGTTTTGCAATAATGAAAACTATTTTCTTCAAATAAAGGATTGCTTATTATTCACCTCGAAATTAGAAAATGAAAAACAAGTTCCGTTTTACATTTTACACTGTATGCCCTGTAACAACCACTGCCCTGATGAATCCCGGCTAGGCCCTTTATCATTTTCCTCGTTACGACCTTTTTTGAATAAATTAGCCAACCCTGTTATTTTCCTGTCGGGGCCTAGTCCCCGATTGTGTTGTGGAAAGTCCTAGTAGTGAATCCATATTCAAACCCTCATGGGCCCCGAATTTTTTTATGGCTGCCCTCTTAATTTCTTTCACGGGAAGTAGACGCTTGAGATAGGGATCTCAATTAATACGTAGTGAAAACTTAAAGAATTTTATTTAGGACTTTGCCCCTATACGTAAGATAGGGGCGACTTTCATTTTCATGCACCCGAGTTGGCTGTGGCTGGATACGTCATAAAGTATGCAAATCGAATTCCATTTACCATTTCCATGCTTAATTCGCATTTACGAAATATCGAGCTGCAAAATACTGTGCAATGCCCCCCCCCCCGACTCCTCTAACTTCTAACTGTTATTTTGATGAATCTGGAAAAATTCTAGGTACTAGCATTTAATTCGACATTCTGAATAAAACTATTTGGGTAACATGATAGCAACAAATTTAGTACATATGGGCAATCAAGTCATCGCTAAGTCGCCTTGACGGTCAATTTAGCGATGCCAAAGTCGACTAAGTGGACACTCCATAAAACGACAGCTCAAGTAACTTTGTGGCAAGCTGTTGGAACCCTTGTAAATAAATATCGAACATCATACAGTGGGTTCCCTCCTCGAAACCTCGCCTGTACCATTAGAGTATCATGATTGCAGATCAACAATGGAAGAAGACATTGGTATGCAATAAATGATTGTGGTCCACCATGAACAATGATAATAACTACATATCAGTTATACATTGACGCAACAAATGATTGCATAACATTGATTACATCAAATGATTACATATCATTGATGCATCAAATGATTGCATAACATTGATTACATCAAATGATTACATATCATTCTTGCATCAAATGATTACATATCATTGATGCATCAAATGATAACATAACATTGATTACATCAACTGATTACATATCATTGGTGCATCAAATGATAACATATCATTGGTGCATCAAATGATAACATATCATTGATGCATCAAATGATTACATATCATTGATGCATCAAATGATTACATATCATTGATGAATCAAATGATCACATAACATTGATTACATCAAATGATTACACATCATTGATGCATCAAATGATTACATATCATTGATGAATCAAATGATCACATAACATTGATTACATCAAATGATTACATATCATTGATGCATCAAATGATTACATATCATCGATGCACCAAATGATTACATATCATTGATGCATCAAATGATTACATATCATCGATGCACTAAATGATTACATATCATTGATGCATCAAATGATTGCATAACATTGATTACCTCAAATGAGTACATAACATTGATTACATCACATGATTACATAACACTGATTGCATCAAATGATAACATAACATTGATTACATCAAATGATTACATAACATTGATGCATCAAATGATAAACTCGCCACTTGCAGTTTGAATACATTTTTCACGCAGGGTGCATTCGTTTCATACTTGTTTTTTATTTACGCTTCGAAAGAGTGTCTCTAGTAAGTTAGCCACTTGCATCAACTATTGGATGTATATTTGTAATAAAGTATTTTTCTTCGAAAAACGACCGGAGTACGAATACTTTTTCCACTCATTGTATGAAAATGTAACCGACAGAGACGAGAGTATGCACGGTCGGCGTAAGGTTCCGCCAGCCACCCGATAAGCGTCGGTATCTATGGTTTGCCCAGTACTCATCGCATATCAGTGGGCGTTTGGCCGTGTGCCGGCCCGCATACACGTCGGATCACTGAACGGGGGCGAGGAAAAGGTGACCCCGAAGAAAAAGACCGCTGATTCCCCGCAAAAGATCAGTTATGTGGATGTGACTGAATATGTATCGGCACGGGTTTTCCGCAGATTCCCCGTGCCCTCGTGCCGGGAACGCGAAGCGGGCGAGCGGAGGGGTTGGTCGAGGAATTCTTCAGGATATATACGCGAGGACATTCGAAAAAAAGCATGTGATAACATAGTTGGGAAATAAAAGTGAGTGATTGCGCACGTGTACCGTGAAAAGAGAGGGAAGTGAGTGAAGGGTATGGTAACAAGAACCTTTCGATACAAGTCGCGGTTGATGTGGCGTATTTTCGCCTCACCGCGTAAAGGATGCTAATTATAATTCATTAACCGATTAATTTAGCACCTGTTGAGAATTTTTATTGATTTCTGTCTTTAGCGTTATCCGATTCGAAACTGCGCATCCAATTATTTGAGTTCATTATTGCGGGTAAACGATACAACTCTCTGCAACGAACTACTTATTTTTGTGTCTACAGAGCGGCAAGCTTGCTCTCGGAGAGTGGGATGTCCGCATCCGTGCAGAGGGAAGGGGGGGGAACAAAGATGCATGACAATGTTTTTTTTTCGTTTCTTTCACATCACTTGCAGACCTGTAAATTTGCCCGGTAAACACGACACTGAAAAAGCCAGGAGGAGGTAAAAGCCATTTTTTCACAACGAATTCTTTTGCGGGAAGGATAGAAAAAGGTTTCTTGTGATATTTCGCGCTCCAGAGAAACTATTTACTCCGCATATCTCCGTGCGCGAGAGGTAACATTTGGTGTAATGTTATTTCGATGGAACGAGAGCGTTCATATATATGTGAGGTCGTGAATGATATACGAGTACCTGAAAAATGTACAGCTGAAAATTGGAACGACCACAAATAAACGCATCCACCCTGGCAGGTCGTGTATGATGGACATTTTTAATGTTGCACGTTATAAAGTAATTGCCCCTAAACCGACATTGTGAATATTTTTAACCCGGAAAAAACCGATTACAAGAAATAACCCGAAAACAAGCAGAGTTGCGATCTTTTTGGGATCTCGCGAACGCATATGCTTCAACTTGGACGGCTGTAACGGTTGCCAACCGTGAATAATCAAATTTTCGGTTACAGAAAATGAATCAATTTCAACTAATAAGTATGTGGAATGCACATAACTGGCTGTTTAGAAGTGTTATTAATCTTTTTTGTTTACTTACATCGCGAATAAGTTATTAACCAAGTTGAAATGTGGCGAATGTGCAATGTAGTTCTCAGTAACTGGTATCACTGAGCTCAGATACAAACACCACATCGTGACCACGTAACTGTCAAATATCATTCGCGAATACTGTTATTTTGTTCGGCGAAAATGAAAAGATGGAAGGGAAAAATGCAAACCGAAAACAGTACAATCGACGGTTGGAGCAAGCACAACCCGGAAAGCGGCGGAAAAAATAGTTGAGCCGGAAAAAGAATGCGCAGTCGAGGGACGACGCGTAATAGATTTGAAGGTTATGTCGAAACACATGCGCTGCAGCCTATGTAAAGAATGATTCAAAACATTTGAATACTCTTTATGTAACCGCAGTAAGAAATTTATAGCAAGGAAGCAATAGTTTGTGCGTTTCAAATTTTTGCGCCTATTAAAAATGGCCGACTTGACAGCAGCGTTGCCACGTGCCGTAGGACGCTTTATCGTTTCACGCGGATCAACGCTTTCAACGCTTCGTTGAAATTATTCATAAGAATATCAATAATTTTTTCCGCCTATTTCCATTCAATTCTTGCTATTTTTTATTCTGTTGCAACAGTCGTATTAGAATTCTCATGAAGCTTTTGCTATGTCGCCCCTGTATAAGAGCCTATCTTCATTAATTAATTGCTGAACAATCACGCAGACGAAGTACTCGAAATTTTACACGGAGTCGTAACACCTGTTCGTAAATATCCTCAATAAATTTCAGCAAATTCTTACTATTTCGCGATAGCGGAGCAACCTCCTTGATAACGCTTCCAGATCGTCCACGAAACGTGAGGTAAACGTTACAATCTACAATTCGCATTTCGTCATACCACTGCTTGTCATTGTAACCATTAAGGAGTGAGATACAGTCAGAATTTTCAAAAAGTCGATTTATTTTACGTTTTTTTGAAGTATGATGTTTCGAAAATATTCCCTGAAAATTTCAAGTCAATCCGATAAATAGTTTCCGGGATATCCCACAATTAGTGAAGGGACGTCGGGTCCCCATGGCAGGTAGCGGACGGCAGCTGCAAGCAACCGGTTCCGACCCCCCCTTATCATGTTCTATAAATACAACAACAAATTGATAGATTGGAAGCTTCCACATTGGCAGAAGCCCTATTGTATGGGCAAGGAATTGATGAATCGATGTAAGTAATTTTTTAATTAGTATTTCTATACATAAATCAAGTGTAAACTTGGAAAACTCCTTCAGAAATTTTCAAAAATGTATTACTCAAAAACTATGAACTTTAGCAAAATTTTATAAGAAATACTTTCGTTTTAGAATTGCCCAAAATGTTAAAAAAACATTTATCCCGAAGAACTTTAATTCTTTGAAAAATTGTTTTAGCAATTGGCTATAAACAATTGAATGCTCGATCTTTCGGCAAAAAATTGTGATATTCGGATTCAGCGGATCAAAATACGGAAAAAAAGTTTAGCTTCATCCATCGAACTCAAAATTTTACGAACATATAATACCGTATCCACATCGAAAAACTTTAAACGCGTTTTTCCCGTAACTATGTTTTTCGAGTCGGTGACCACTATAATTAAAAAACCACTCGATGGATTTTGATGAAATTTGGTGTGCTTATTGATAGTATTAAAAACTAGTCCTTAATCGGAGGATTTTCATTTTTGTTGAAAATTTATATTTTTTTTAACAATGAACGAGCGATTTTTTGGTCGAGAATCGAAAGTTATCTGTCGGAAGCCGCCGTTTTTTTTTAATTTCAGATGATCCAGTAAAATTTTATGATGGTCACCGCAAAGCACTACATGCCGAAGGGGGTCCGACAAAGATGGCGATATTTTTATAAATAGTTAATATTTTTATTTAAAAATTTGTACAAGTCAAGTTGAAATAGAACATAGAAAGTCTGTGTAACCACTTTTGTAAAACAAACATAATCACTATAAAAAAAAATTATTGAAAATGCTCGTTTTTTCACGCCTCTGACTGCATCTCACTCCTTAAGAAACTTCACATAACTCGAAGCAATCATCGTATACACCGATAGTCTAAAAATTTGTCATCTTTTATCGCGATTTAATTGTGTTTTATTTAAAAAGACGTCCAAATTAAACATAGCATATGTGTATGCGTATACGGTGGTCCCATCCAAGACGACCCACTGAAAGATCGTCGAAACAGTTTCGACGAAACTATGTTTCAAACAAAAGTATGGTTTCAGGGTCACATCATCTTGGGTAAGTGAATTTACAAGGGTTGCGTAAAGGACTTACGAAGGTCGACTTTGCTTTTTTAGAATGAAATTATATATTTAATCAACGTACCAATCGATGCAGCTCGTTATTCCCTACACAGTCGTACTGCGTTGTATGGTATATTAAGGATGTTGAGTCCCAAATCGCAAATGATGATAAAATTCTGAAAATTTGGTATGTTTTTGTATGAAGTATTTCAGTGGTCGTGTAAAAATTTCACGACAATTAGGAAGCTCGTTATTGAACAATTAACATTCACAAATTAAATGTTGTTTATGGAAACTGATGTAACTTTGCAATAAGTTTTTTTTGACCTCTCAATTTTATAATATCTACAATATACTGAAAGTAACGGAAACAAAACGAAGTTTATTGATAAATTTTTGTTATTTCTTTTAAAAATTGTTCTTAACAAAATGTTAATTTTTTAATAACGAGCTTCCTAATCGTCGTGAAATTTTAACACGACCTCTTAAATACTTCATACAAAAACATACCAAATTTTCACAATTTTCTTACCATTTTTTATTTCAACCCTTAAGGAGGTTCAAGTAATGATGATAGAATTCTGAAAACTTGGTATGTTTTTACATGTAGTATTCAGGAGGTCGTGTAACAATTTCATGACGATTGAGAAGCTATTTATTGAACAATTAACATTAACATGTTTCATAGGGACTCAACATCCTTAAGAAGTATGCATACGCTGGATGGAGAAGAAAGAAGAAATTCATTTGCGACAAACGTATTGTAACAACTGTCAATAACTGTTAGAGTTATCACGATTTTTGTGCATGAGGGCAGAAGGGCCTGCTGCGCTGTTACAACAAACTGCGGTGCGCTATAACGGCTTTGCAAAAGTTTACATAGCGAGAAACTTTGCTGTTATTATACTCAATAACGGTAGGAGTGTAGAAAAAACAGTGAACGAAAGACACAGTCACAGTGGGGGAAAAATAGGTAACAAACGAGAACGGCGTGTACCTTAGAAAGAAAAAACAAAATAAAACGAAAATACTCAATAACGCTTCCAAAAACGTCTTGGAAAGCATTTGCAAGGTGCTACGACATCGATGCACGGCGTGTAGAGATTGCTAGCAACACAGAGGATATAATATCCTGGATATTATTACTGCTGCGGAAAGACTAGTGCAGGAATCCTCGATTGAAGATACGAAACTAATATTTATTTTATCTCAAACTAAAGGGTGTCTCAAAATTACCTGATGTTTTAATTGATTTATGAAGCGTATTTTTTATTTGAAAAGTACGAATATTTTTACTTAAAGTGCTGTTCTACTGTGACGGGGTGAAAAAAATCGAATTACTATTTTTCTGCATTTTTCATATCTGTTCCATCATAGAATTGATATCCGCTTGCTGGTAAAGTCGATTTTCATTTTGTCGACTAGGATTATTAAAAAATATTAATTTTAACTTATATTTATGCCCGAATTATGACGAAAAAAAACGTGTTTTTCGAACACTTTGACAAAAACGACGCCATTTTGTTATTTTGCAATATAAAATAATAATCCTAGTTCGGGCGCTAGCGACACTCGCATAGATTAAGAATCTGTTTGGATTTTTTGTTTTCCATTATCTGGAGAGCGCGAATAATCAACGCCAGCAACATACTTTTTTCGTGCCTTTACACGATTATAAATTGTTAAATAAATATACATTTAAATGCAACAAAAAAATTGTTCTCCATTCTGTAAAAGTGTACCTTTAAGCCAAAAACGTTTTCACCGATACATGTGACAGTTAATAAAAAAAATGATTAAAAGTAGCTTATTTTTTCAGCCGTCAAAGTAGAATAGTCCCTTAATATAAGGTACAAACACGGAGGTTATGTGTTGGAACACATTATCCGACACATTTATCGGATAATGTGTACACATATGTCCATAACACATGTGTTCCAACACATAACCCTTATAAACATAAACGGCATGGATTTCTTTCTTTGGAGTTTTCTGAAAGGAAAAATGAATACCAATAATCCACAGACCATTCCGGAGCTCAAGGAAGCAATTGGACGCACCATTAATGAAATTAGTCCGCAATTATGCCAAACTGTTGTTGAAAATTACGTCAAAAAAGTGAACGTTTGCATACAGGGACGATGCGGCCATTTATCGAATATTGTATTCCATGTTTGGACCTTATATTAAAATGATAAGATCCATACTTTTTAAATAAATAATACGTTTTATTAATAAATAAAAATGTCAGGTCATTTTAAGAGACCCCGTAGTAGTTTCTTGTGAACACAGTTTAATTATCTTAATAGCAGTGTGAAGAAACGATAGATGAAAGAAAAAAACGTTCATATTTGTATCCCCCCCGTTGATCCGAATTAATTCAAGTGTGAACTGCACGTAGCTTATAACATGTTCCGTCCAATGACCGGATAACTTTTGAATGTGCATTTCTTTGTTAAAAACGAGTGATTAAAGTTGGTCGAAAATCAAACGATTTTTCTAAAAGCGGCTATTTTTACGATTTTCCAATTTATAACGCAACTGGCGTTTTTCCGTTTTTATTTCCATCCCTCTACCGGCGTGACAATGCAGTATGTGCATCTTTTTTTTTAAATGTGATGACAAAACTCATCTTAACTCATACTAATATGATAATAAAGTAAACTTAAACTCGTAAGACCCATAGTCTTAATGAGTTCTTGCTTTTGTATTGATAAATATTTATAAATTACGGAGTTATCTTTACACTCATAAACGGAAGAGTTTGTCGGTTTGTCTGCATCCGATAAACTACGGAACCAATGGTCCGATTTGGATGCGCTTTTCACCAGTGTATGGTGTATTTCCCGGTGGAGGTTCTGAGCTACGTATCATCGCGATAGGTTATCAGGGGGCCGAGCAGTGAACAAAAATGTAAGACGCGCAGTAAGAAAATTGACCGCGTAAACATGCGCGAGCCAGGTTCGGCAGCTAGTTATCGTATAGAAGAAAACGATGCAGACAAGGCGTGGCTATGCCGTGAATGTAGCTACGGTAGAGGGATGATCTGATAGTTGATATTATTTCATTTGTTTGTAATCCTTCACTCGTAATGCGGATATTCAGATGACAAAGCGATTTTTTATATGTGCGCCTAGCTTCGACATACCCATTAAGGTTGTTGCTAAATGATTTTTGAAGGGTGGGGAGAGAAGCGAAGTTCCTATTTAATACCAGCCTCCTGACACTGGCCTACTATTCTTATACGATAAACGAAAACGCGTTTTGTCCACGCTTTTTATTTCTTGAAATCGCCACTACCCAGCGTTGGTTGTCGTGAGGCAGCCTTCGGCTCTGAATACTTCGATCAGTTGAACGATTTGTTACTTTCGTGGCTTTCATCGTGGTATCGTTAGTGCGACGTTAATTATTGTGTTAAAGTGGTAAAGTGAATGAACGTTGCGAAAATTATAAAAGAATTTTATGCAAAAGTGAAGTGACTTTTATTCATGTAAAATATTCGAAAAACCGGTGCGCCATACAGCGGCGTGCAAAAGTTTCGGGCAAACCTTTTTTTCTCAGTTATTCGATAAAATATTTGATGCCTGAACCACTCCTTCGTTTCAAATATTTGAGGGAGCTATGATATGCATAACAGCGTGGTATATTATTTTGTTTGTATAGTGTATGGTTTGTATACAACGTCGAACGCGTTCGGTCAGTGTGCAAAAATATTGGGCCGCTGTCTCATCTTCTCCAGCCACACGGTTTGTTGACGTTTCCTTCCGCGCTTTCTTTCGCGTTAGTTCGAAACATAAAGAACCATGAAAACATCAGTTCTATTTATTGGGAAAAGCACAGTAAACCGTATTATTGCGAAATATAAATCAACAAATTCGTTGTGTGATAAAAGTCGAAGCAGTAGGCCACGAAAAACTTCAAAACGCGTGGACAAAATCATTAAAAGAAAGTACGTCATAGACCCGCGAAAAACTGCAGCAATAATTTCGCGAGAATTACGCAGTGAAAATCTTGCTGATATCAGTCGGAGTACGGTATCCCGACATCTGAAGGCTGTGAGATTGATAAGGCGCGTCGCGTCGGTGTAAAGAAACCACTTAGAAGAACAAGGAAGAATAAGAAGGCTAAATTGAATTTTGCGAAAAAATATCAACACTGGACAGTATCGAATTGGCGGAAAGTTCTTTTTTCCGACGAATCCAAATTTCAGTTGTTCGGAAGTGATGGTCACAAGTACGTAAGACCTCCAGCGGGTACCAGATACGATGTACGATATCAAATTCCAACTGTAAAACACGGTGGCGGAAATGTTTAAGTTTGGGGAGCATTTTCTGATAACGGTATTGGTCCGCTAATAGAAATCCAAGGCAATATGGACGCTATCCCGACTAGAAATTGAGATACGGGACAGGCTGAGATCGGACCCGGCGTTCCGTATTTGGCAAAACGGTACTGATCCGGTAACCGGATTATGTATCTGTTAGATGTGAAACGCTTTTTCTCTTTTGGCCCTGACTACATTTCTATCTACGGTGCACACAATGCTTGGATCCAGCATTATGCCGTATTCAGTAAAAAGGTTCTTTTCCGGCTGCCGGGTCATGGCCCTATGGAGGTAAGAAACGCTTTTTGTCCCTCGGCCTGGGCTAGATTAGTATTCACGAGCCGGATCGATTCCGGCTCGGCATTTCGTTGTCTACCGTCGTATGCCTGAAATAAACATAAAAAGATAATAGACTGATTAATAAATTGAAAAAAAATGGTTGCCCGTTTTGTGACCTTTTTGGCTTCACTAGTTTCCTGGAACAGATGAAAAATCAATTACATCGTATCCTGCCTACTTAAAGTTTTCGTCTCAGTACGGGATATCGAACCTGCGACCCATCATTCTAAAGCGAAGCACGCTAACGATTTGGCTATCCTGACAATTGAGTTTGGTTTCGATAGTTTCGATTAATATATATCCAATACGGGTTACACGTACACGCAACATATCTTGCTCGGGGTTTGACTGATCCGGTAATCATCCTATGTAGATACGGCATGCACGTCGAAGTGTATGTCTGAACTCCACGGGGTGTCTACCGGATTAGCCAACTCCGGGGCGCGGTTGTGGAAGGCAAGTCGATCATGTTTTGGTCCGGTAACCTTACCAGAGCCATGTAAGGGTTGCGTTACGGGCCGGTTTATATGAACTTGATGAATGCTGCCTTCTCACATAGGTATTTAGGATTACCGATCGCGTAGAGATACAACGCAGATCAGGCGGGCACATTTACGGTTTCCCGGACTGTATCTCGAAGTCTGCCCGATCAGTGATCCGGCTGCCGGAACAACATTTCTAGTTGGGATAATGTATCGAAATATATTGCAAGACCATATGTTCCCATCTGCAATGCAAAATATGCCGAATGGGTGGATATTTCAACACGACAATGATCCCAAACATGCTTCGCGTCTCGTGAAGAATTTCCTTGAAAGCCGAAAAGTGCGCCGTCTCGTCTGGCCCTCACAGTAACCGGATTTAAATCCAATTGAACATTTGTGGTAAGAGCTCAAGGTTCGCGTTGGAACGAAGAATCACTCCACCAAGACGGAATTATGGGATCATTTAGAATATGAGTGGGAAAAGATGCCACGAGATCGCATCTCGCAATTATTTGCGTCTATACCCCGACGATGTGCTGCTGTAATCGCTGTTAAGGGCATGGCAACGAAGTATTGACTCTAGAGAGGAAACTAAACCATGTTTTGTTTTTTGTTTTCATACGCAATAGTATATGGCCCAATACTTTGGCACAGTCATTAAATAAAAACTGTTGGATAATTAATTGTTGGAGAGCGATATCACTGCTTATACCACTTTTTTTTACTATCAAGCATCTCGACTCCAATTATAAGTGTCATCACTCGTTGGTATTTCCCGTACCATCGTATTTCTATGCAATATCCACAAAAAATAGAGTGGCCCGAAACTTTTGCACGCTACTGTACTTCTGTAAATTCTACTTCTCCATTTCATGTTTTACCCTTCGCCATTTCGCTAATAGGAGAAAAATCCATAAAAACATTCAAGATGCGATATCCAACTGATTCGTCTACTTGTACATCTAACTCACTTGTTTTCAATTTTTCGTAGTACCCGTATTATGATTATGTGCATCATTCTCTCATGCCCAACGCTTTGGTACAGGCGGCTTTCGTTTTTTATTGCTGCCAGTATGTGTAGCACAAACTCTCGAACCTTCGCGCTCCCAATGCTTCGGTTTCATGTTCACTGGGTCCTCATACACTCCAATCGTCTATCTGTACTGCACCGCTAACTACGAGGCACCAAAAAAGGCCGAGAACCATCTGCTTTTATTGAGTAGTCAGCGTCGCAAATTTTTTGCGATAAGGGATCGTATTATTCGGTTCAATAGAATGTATACCGCTAGATATAATTCAGCGAACATTACCGCGCCATCGCACCCTGTGTCACAGAGGGGAAATTCGCCGTAGCACTGTAGCCAACCTTTCACAAAAATCGTCAAAACTCACTCAATATTTAGAATTTTCCAAAATGACTATTGAAAATTGAAGGTAAGGATCCAGCCTATGAAAATATTCAATAAAAAAAATTGCATTCTTAAAATGCTACCCGAGTCGAAATTTAGACCCTCCTTTAAACCTCCTTTTGATTCCAATTTGTCATTCAATGGAGGTTCAAGAGGTTCAAATGGAAATCTCAAAAACATGTATATCGGAACCTACTGAACCTCCAAAAGTGGCAGAAATTGGACTTTTTCACTCAAAGGAGGTTTAGTAGGTTCATCTGAACCTCCTCTAAGCCCCAGTGAGCCTGATTTAATGCTTACGCAAACCTACAGACCCTCTTTTAAACCTCCTTTCGCCCAACTAACTCTCCTTTGACTCCTTTCACCGGTGGCTCACAGAGCCTCCTCGTCCTCCTTTAAACCTCTTCTGACCCTACTAACCCTCCTTTAAGCCTACTTCAATATGCTGCCCTCCGCTCCCCCCCCCCTTCTCTCCCATCCGCAGTTCACCGATATTCCAAAGAAGGGATAATTATAATTAAAAACTATTTTCAGTTACACGAAATAATTTATAGTTGTGACAATGTATGTATATGTTTCGAATTAATAAATCAATCTTATAATAAATAATCAAACATCATATTTTTAATTCACACATATCATTTATTTTTCAGATATAGCTTGACCCTACAGAACTTCCTTTGGATCCAATCTTTCATTTTCCTTCTGCTTTGGATTCAAAGGAGGTTCTGTAGGGTACAGATAGGACTTTAGGCCAAAACGAGGTTGTGTAGGTTCACGCAAGCCGAGCCCATAGGCCTAAAGGAGACTCAGGAGGTTGAATAGAAGGTTCAGTAGGGCTAAAGGAGGGTCGCCAACGGTGCAAATTTCTCCATATAGGTTCAAGGGGAGTCAAAGGAGGGCGGCGGTCTGTGCGTTACAAAAGAAATAGGTTCTCGAGCATTCAAAGGAGGGTCTAAATTTCGACTCGGGTATGCTTATACGGACCATTCAAACAATAAATGATTCCATTCGCAAGAAAACAAAGTTATCTTTCATATCCCTACTATGCGTTCATGTAGAAAAAACTTACACACAGATAATATTCCCCTCTGATTCCAATTCACGTCTTCCCGAAACATGTTTTAGTATCAACAATTTCGAAGATATTCGAGTGGTTGGGGAATTTTGGAAGGTTTTTTTGCCGCGGGAATGGCGCGAGGGATCACGCGAAGCTTTGCGCATACATAACTGTCTGTATGTCTACTGATAACAAAAGCATACAAACACAGACACAGCCACACACACACACACACGCGCGCGCCCACACACACACGCGCGCGCGTATGTATATATGTATATAAACACACATGGATGTGTGTATGGAAAGGAATTGAATTATGACAGTAAAGCATCTCAAAAAATCATGTCATATTGTCGTTCTCGTATCGCTTAAGGGGCCAGTCCACTTCGAAAATTACAAATTTTTAATTTGAAAACTTCGCTTGAAGAAATCGACGATGGTAAGCAATCACAAGGGATTTTGTACGGTGCAGGAATTGCCGATCGAGTTTAGGTAAGAGTTTTTCATAGTATAAACTTCAAACGCGTTTTTCTCGAAACAACGTTTTCAAAATCTAGCTCCATCGTATCTCTAAAACTAATAAACCGATTCTCTTGATATTTGAACCACATATTGTAAACATGATTCGCGACAAGATGACCCTCGATGGTTTCAAAATGTTTATTTTTACTCTCTTTTTTGCGAAAAACTGCGGAACAAACGCGTTTTTTTTACTTTTTTCGTTTTTCATCTACATTTGTTTATTTATTGATAAAACTTTATATCCGAGGGTCATTTTGTAGCTAGTGTCATATTGAATTCAATGGACTTTGATTTTTTTGTTTCGGACAAGCCGTTGCCGAGTTGTGATTGAGCTACCTAGCCCACCTATTTTTGAGGCGTTACGTTAAACTATAGTTCTTGTACTTCAAAATGAATGAAATTTGTTTTTCAAACGTCTTTCAAGACTTTATTTATCAAGCCCAACAACTTTTGAATTCATATCTTTTATAAAATCCTCAAAAAAAATGGCGAAAATAGCCTTTTTCGTGGCTCCAAAGTGGACTGGCCCCTTAATTCAGAAAGCAAGCTGTGCTTTGCGATGTGCCATTGCGAATTTATATTTGCATTGCATTTACGTGATGTGTATACACGATATACAAAGAGCAATAATCAATGACACGGGTATCAAAAACGTCACGGGCTCCTTCGATAGTTGTAATTTCATTTTAAGGTTCCGTAGTCTAACGAGAAACCGTTCTAACTTCGTCATCCTCGTCCGTCCGTCTGTCACACAGCTCACAGCTTCTACAGTTTTGATCCTACATGCATGCAGTTTTTCGAGTAAATGCTTCCGATGGGAACTCAATTAAAATGTAGTCATATTAAAGACAAAAAAAATATTTAAAGGTTTTCCCCTATATGTAGTCCGAGGGCGAAGCTTTACCGGGCCCCATCAAGTAAGGTGTCATTGGACAGGTCTTTTAGAAAAAAATTGAGGTTCCATTCATGGTTTTTCATATTGAAGACCTATTTCCCAATATCAAGTGATGGGAGATGCCCGCCCCCTTCCAATGACTCGACCGTTGATTCGAAAAATCCGATTTCTTAAGGTGCTAGCACTCATTGGAACTTTTGATTAAAATCATTTCGATTAAGTTACATCGACAGATTGAGAAGATATCGGTAATCAAGTTACGCTAAGTTAACTTTATGGAAGTTCCGTAAGAGGATTGCGCTAATAATTTAATCCTTGTTGTCTAGAGTCTCGTTGATCAAACATTCCACATCGAAGGGTCCCCCTCCTTCACCCCGTTTGTACCATTGGAGTATTATAATATTGGATTATTAAATGAAGTCGAAATTGGTATGCAATAAATGATTGTGCCCCAACACACACAATACGATTGACTACATATTAGTTGATGCATCAAATTATTGCACCAAGAAATGACTACGGAACCCTACTTTATGCGTCTTCCTATACGCACTTCGCCGGCTTTTGCGTTCTAGCTTGTCCCTTTGTCGTCTTATCGAACCGTAATAAAAAGAAGAAAGAAAAAAATGTTGCCCCCTTTCTCATGCGATGCACATAATTTATTTATTACCACACCCGGTCTGCGTGTACTTCTCCTTTTTATGTGAAAAAATGCGATTTTAGTGAAGGTTAATAAATAAGTATTGCTATATATGCATACATATATGGAAAAAGGTCATTTGAACGACATTCAACTTCAATGGCTATCCTCGTAGCAGGTACTTTAGGTACAGTTCGACTTCCTGGCCCCATATTTATGAAGTCAATTTCAAAGCCCGTCCTGTCCCAAAAACAAAGAGTCGTTGATCACTATTTTAAGGCCTGTCCTCAAAACAGCCGCATGTGCTGATCAACGTTACACAGATATAACGAGTTCGAAATATCCTTTCTCCATAAATGTGTACATATATATGCACACAGATCGCGCGTAAACTTATTCAGCGATACAGGAAAAGTTGAAGATAAGTTTTTGGGTCTATCAATTATAAATGCACAGTATGGACTTACACATGTCGGGGATCGAGAAACAGTCACGTCGCTTTGCGTCTCCAAGTTGTATATAAGCTCTGAAGATCATCTGTTAGAGTTACAGTTCTCACCGGCGAAAGGTTTTTGTTTGTTTGTTTTTTGCCTGTTTTTCATTTGTTTTGCTCTTTGTCATTTTGTTTACTTTCGCGTTCTCATACGCCCGCTTACATTATCCAGATACTCGTACGTATGTATTGGGGTATAGTTCGTATGGACGAGCACTCCCTAGAAATAACATTACATCCGTATGTGTCGAGGATTTTCTTCGTCGCGTTGGTTAAACTTAATGCAACTGTTTTCTTCTTTAACTCTCATACTCAATTGTGCACGGCATGAAGACCCGAAATCTTCGGATTGCACAACACAAGTATAGCCCATGAAGATTATAATACGTTTCCGTTTATGCTATTTTATCGCTCATTGGGCGATATCAGTGGAGGCACCAAAAACGTCCCGACCTACTGCGTTACACAATACGATAATCGTACAACCCGAGTATTTCGAGACCCACGCAACCTTTCTTTGCATCATCGCTCATCGCGATTCCGCGGAAAGGGACACGAATCGTAACGCGTTCCATTCCAGCGAATGGTAAGTAAACAAGAAAACCAGAAGGAAAACAAAATTGGTGCGCACAGCAAGATCCACATACGAAAGGACAAGAGTAATAAAGTACAACTATTCTGCGGACAAAAAAACAACTGTACGCACACACGCGCGCGCGCGCACACAAAAATACACCCACGCATGTATGTATTCGTGTTGGATGAAAAAAGTAAAAACTGGCAATGCTTTTCTCGGATTTTTTCTGTTCATCCCCATACAAACGCCTGCGATAGTTCAAAAGAAAAGGAGGATAAGAGCAAAAATCGTCAATGTCCATGGCCGTGGATGAGGAGAAAGAGAGGGGGGAGGATGGGGATGTTCGGACATAAGAAGTTGCTATCATCGTATCGTGTACACGTGGCACTCGTTTGTGATTTATTCGTGTGTATATGTGTATCTAAAATAAATGGGGGTTAAAATATTTTTGTAACCATGATATTTCGGCCCGTGCAGCGGGACCGCGAGCGCGCTGTATAACACACACATCATCATCATCATCATCATCACCATCATCATCATATAGTTACCGTGCAAAACTGGCGTGAATGTGTGCGTGTGTGAGGATTAAACATATATTTGTGCATAATAAATTACCTGTGCAGTAGAGCCATCAGTATGGCAATAGGGCTGGCGGTGGAGACACACAATAATAATAATGTAATAAAAATATGCAAGAAAGTATAAGTATTCATCAGAAATAAAAAAAAGTATAGAGGCGGCGTCTCGACTGCGTGAGTATACAAAAGGGTGCAGAAATGTGCGGTCTTTATTCGTGAATAAAAGCAATAACACATGTAACCATTTGAGATATATATGTGTGTGTGCATATATGTGTGTATATGCTTGATGTGTGTGTGTGTGTATGTGTGTATTAGGTGATTGCATATGAAACCGCCTGCCGGCAATTGATGGCGTTAGGTACGTTATTTTTCGAATTAACGTGGTTCGGAAGAAATAATTCAAAAATCGACTCACGTTTAACCTCCTATGTTTTTGTGAGAAAGAGATAGTATGGCATTAACCACGTTGAAATAAAAAAAATGAAGCCACTCCACCGTAGCATTTCTGAGACATGAACGTTGAAAGCTGGGCTAAAATACACGCACTTAAAGGTAACCTCCAAAAAATTAACCGGAAATGATAACTTTACGTAAAATTTAGTCGTTTGATTCAACAAATAAATCTTCTTATTCGAATTTTCGATTAATACGGAATTCACCTGCAAACATTGTAGTCGACCCAGCGTGTAATATTTTCACAATAATTTATAAAATTTTCCTATGCGGCATCGGTGTCTCTCTAAACGGTGATCGGAGCGTCAGCTGTGATTGCTAGGGGAAATTCCTAGACGGCAATCACGCAGAATGGGATATGAATGTCGCCGAATACCTACGCTACAGATCATGCTAAATACAATATGAATAGAATGAAAGTAATAATAAAACGAAGGACAAAAATGCATAAAAATATGTTGATTGTAGATCTTAATTTTTTTCAAATTGATTATTCCGTATACAAATATACGTATACAAATATTTTTTGCTGAATGCGAGATTTTTTCGCCAAACGACCACTTACACGTAATTGTGCCATATTTTGACATTTGTCGAGTCGTTAAGAGGTGATGTTTGAATTCTTCTAAAGTGAGGTTATGTAGCGTTGTCAACTGCTTGGACCATGAACTCACTAGTAAAGTCGATAACGATTAACCGAATGCTCAATAACCGATGTCGATTAAAAGTATTTATGAAAATTATCGTAAATTTTCATTCTGATCGCTACCAAAAAAAAATACTTTTATATTAGATTAAATTCTATGTATTTTAAACATTCGAAGGAAAAAAATCAAAATCGTTAAAATTGTCAGTTTGACTTCCGGTTTTTCTTCCGAACTACCTTAAGGCCATGTGTCACACCGACCAAGCGGCCACGAGTGCGAGAGAGATAGCTGATTTTCAGATTCCCAGTGTTCTCATAAATGGTTGACTTTTTGGAGAAAAAAGAAAAGAAACACCTTCCGCTCTGTTGAACGACGAACAACGTCTTTCTCTTCGTTTGCCCGGAATGTGATGCGTCTGAGAGAGAACTTGGCACTAGAATTTTTACCGACCGGACGTGTGACCCATGTCCTTAAGAGGGAATGATACCTTATCGCGGTCGGTATGGAAGAACGATTATAGATTCCCACGAATCTCTGAAACGGCTCTTCAGATCCCGTCGAAACTTTGCCAAACGACGTCAAATAGATAGATGAATGGCTCTCTTCTTCTCAAATTTTCTGATTTTAAGAAAAAGAATGTAGATTGGCTTATGATAACCCAATCTACATTTTTTTTCTCAAATTCGGAAAATTTGAGGAGAAGACAGCCGTTCGTCTATCTATTTGACGTCGTTTGGCAAAGTTTCGACGCGATCTGAAGAGCCGTTTCAGAGATTCGTGGGAATCTATAATCGTTCTACCATACCGACCGCGATAAGGTATCATTCCCTCTTAAATGTTGGCGAAACAAATGATTGGACCAGAGGCTCCTGGTGAAGCGCTATACTAGGTGTAGAAGTATGAAACCGGAATTTCCCTATAGATGGAGCTAGCCATCAGTTTAGGGATCGTAAGACCCAAGGAGACTGAGTAAAGGAGTCCAAACTCCCTATCCTAGCCTGTATGTACGAAGTTCTTTCAATCGGTCGCAGAGGTGTAGTGCTCAGTTCCGCCGCAGGCGTCGCTAGTGTTCTTGGGAACCAATAATGTATAGTAATACAAAACTGCATAAGGTGAAACTGACCGTGTTATGGCGTCAAAATTGCTTGCGCCTGTCAAACACAAATATATCTGTCGTGCACACCAGCACAGCAGCTATATAAAACCTTCGCGAGCGAATTCTTTTTCAGCGAATTTAACTATTTATTTGCGCCGGCAACGGCAGAGAAGGAGCAGGGAGTATTTCAAAATTCACTGTTAAATTAATCGTGTTGTACTTATTATATAATTATTATATCTGATGTGCTTATTATATAATAAGCTCATGTGAATAAAACAACACGAGTTGTTTCATTAATATGTGCTTTATTGATATTATTCATATTTTATTTATTATGTTTATGTACACAATATTATTATATATTATAATGGAAGGAATCCCCACTTGACTGTTCCAAGTGAGAACGAGAGAGAAACACGATCACCCCAGTTTTGTGATTGGTCGTTGAGGCGGAGCTCGGACCTTATGCAGTTTTGTACTACTATATATTATCGTTTCCCAAGAACACCAGCGACGCCTGCGGCGGAACTGAGCACTACACCTCTGCGACCGCTTGAAAGAACTTCGTACATACGGGCTAGGATAGGGAGTTTGAACTCCTTTACTCTAGTCTCCTTGTACCCTACACCGGTATATTTTTCTATAACCTTAAACATGTCGAGTTTTGTGCCTACGAACTACGACTTCCGGACAACATTGGTTTTCTGTTATCATTCGAAGAAAACTGCCGCAGAATCGCATCGAATGCTTGTCAAAGCCTACAGTGAACATGCTCTTGGTAAAACAGTGTTTCGGAGGGTTTAAAAATTCAAAAGTGGTGATTTTGACATGAGAAACGAAGAGCGTGGGAAACCACCGAAAAAGTTCGCAGACAACGAACTGCAAGCCTTATTGGATGAAGATAATACTCAAAGTCAACAAAAACTCGCGGGTCAATTGAATGTAACGCAGAAAGCCGTCGCCATTCGTTTTTATCATTTTTAAACAATAGACGTAATTTTTACAAAAAAAATCCGATTTCATACTTCTACACCTGGTATGTGACATACGCGACGTGCTAACACCATCCGTCTCACTTGTTTTTACAATGCCAAGTTTACGTCTGCAGAAACGCATTGTTTGTTAGAGGAAGTGAATGCCGAGCATGGTACATTGAGTACAACGAGCAAAGAGTGGTTTCACCGCTTCCAAAGTAGTTATTTCTGTATGGACATCAAAGAGCGCAGAAGACCACTCGAAAGAAAGGTGTCGTATATCACGAGCTGCTGAAACCGTCGGAAACCAGCACTGGGGATCGTTATCGACTGCAACTGGTGCGTTCGAAGCGAGCTCAGCACGAGGAAAGACCTGAATGGGAGAAAGTCCATAACAAGTTGGTTTTGCAGCACAACAACGCCAGGCCCCATGCTGCTCAACCGGTTGAGAAGTGCTTAGAAGGTGTGAATTGGGAAATCCTACCCCACCTGCTACATTCTCCAGACACTCTCAGTTTCTAGTTCCGGTCGATGCAGGCAGCGCTTATGGCTTGGCACTTGACCACGTATGGTTTTAAAAAAAGGGTGGATGACTGAATTGCCGCTAAAGAACCTGAATTCTTTCTGCGTGGAATCCGATTGGTGGCTGAAAGTTGGCCCAGGGTTGTCCCTTGCGATGGGCAATACGTTAAATAAACCAGTTCGTCGATTTGGTTCCTAGCATCATCTTCGCTTTCGGACAAAATGAGACAGTTCCATATGCAACCATCTGATCTATATATATATATATATATATATGTATATAATCGTCTTTTGGGGAGTGCCGATCTCAGCATTTTCGAAATTTTGAAATGCCTATCTGTTTGTTTTTTCTCAGAATAATTCGCAGAACCGGATGACTCATAACCCCTCACGGGTCGTCACTTTTACCGTATGTATCGCGAGCTTGCACCCGCCATGGCCGTCCCATTCCGGTAGGAGTAAACCGTGTTTATACGGGATCTACATACACTATTAGGTTCGCAAACAATATATATGTGCTCATATGTATGTGTATATTCGTATGTGATTAAATCGGAGCATTCTCGACATTCGATTATTCACTTTGCTTTTTGTTTATTCTTCTTTTGTCTGATATGTATGTGTATATATATATATCGACAACGATTCAACATCTCGACCCGACCGTCACCGTATCAGGGCTTTGCCGTTTGTTTTCTTTTCCTAATAATGTACTATACCCCACATTTTGAATATTTGCTTAATTCATTCATCATGCGGTGGAACGCAAATTGTATTATTTATTGAATGATTAAAGTATGGTGGATGCAATTTTCTACTTCATATATTAGGGCAATTAAAAAAAATCTTTTATTTTTAAATTTTCCTATTTAGTAGTAATGTGAAATTACTACTAAATAAGAAGCGTGTTAAAATATGAGCCCTTAATATTAATATTTGGAGGGTCCTCATCGCGATTTTTCATTTCCCATGGTAATAACGCGAAGAAAACGTTGCTTGCTACTTTTGAATTTTATAACTCGCCAACGGGTGCACATCCAACAATGCCCAAGATATTTTCGTACGGTATTGAAGGCTCTATAAAAGAAGTTTCTTATCATTTTATGATAAATCTACGCTTACGAAAGTTACTCAAGGTCGAAGTTGAATTTATAATACATTTCAAGATTTTTTCACTTTTCCGTCAACACTATCAGACATATCAATATCATAGTACCCTCTTGGTAGATCATTTTATTGTTTATCAAATCATGTCATTCAATCATTTGAAAATCGAATAGTTTAGTAATTGACGGCTTTACAAATTAATTATTTGGAGAAAAGTTGCTATTTCCGTGAAATTAATTGTTATATTAGCCAAAAATAAAAGACGCCAATATTGTTAAAGCTACTTTTTAATATTTTCCGTTGCTGCAAATTCTAACACAAGTTTTTTTTTCATTTATATATTTTTATAACGATACATTTAAAAATTTTAAATATAAAAGTTATGAAAAAAAAGTTTCAATAACTTTCTCGTACTGTCAATAAACAATAAACAGTAACTATAAAAATTGGCGTTTTTTTAATTTATATTTTTGGTCCACATAGCAATCGATTTCGCGAAAATAGCAACTGTTCTGCAAAAAAATAATTTGCAAAGCCGTTAACTATTGAATTTTTCAATGGTTTGATTTTATAGAAAGTAAAATAATCTACAAAAAAGCTCGTATGACATTTTGTTAAAAGTCTGATAGTTTTTACTATAAATATAATGTACTATAAGTTCAACTTTGATCTCGCGTACCTTTTGCAAGAGTAGATTTATCATAAAACGACATACCTTTTTTCTAGAGCATTCAACTTCCTAGAAAAATATGCTTAGGCATATTTGTATATTATTGTTGGCGGTTCACCCGTTGGCGAGTGATAAAATTCAGAATTAGAAAGCAAACTTTTCTCCATCTTATTAGTATGGGAAATAGAAAAGCGCGATGAGGAACCTCTAAATATTAAGCAGTAGTAAGTCCCTTTAGATAAACGTAAGCACGTTCATATAAAAGTAATTTTCGCCTCACAAGGAACATCCCAAGGGGTGCGCTTCACCCCTTAAAAGCGTTTTTCCACCGATAAAAAAAAATACGTATCGCTTACTTTTCGGTGCTTCATAACATATCCAAATTTCAACAAAATCGAAGGGTATCACCAGAGGGATGTTCCTTGTCAGTCTCGTCCGTGAAATCTACATCACATATATATAAAGGGCTTGCGATTTTTCGAACTATCTCCCGTAATTGATACAGCTCCGATTTGTTCACGAAGATCAGAGATCTTGAGTTGTGTGTGTATGGTGCTTTCGCGATGTCACGTGTTCTCATCTTTCTTGTGCTTTGTACAGGTGCTCGAGTGAAATAAGTATCTTTTGGTTTTCTTTTCTTTTTTGACGGAACATGCGTTCGCGTATATACTGCTTGCCCTGCCACGATCGATGGACTTACCTCGGATTCTCTTCTTTGTGCATCGTACTTATGTCTCTATTGTTAAATCCACTAGTTACAATCGCGTCCAAAGCGAGAGACTGGACCAGCCTTTTGTCACCTGCAACGAGAAGGGCGATCGATGTGAATTATAAGGAGCGCCTCATTGACCAGCCATTATTATACGACGAGTCCGCTTTTTTATATCTTTCCTTTTTCGATAAATCACCACGCGTTAGGTCGGAACAAATTAGGACAATAGCGTTTCTACCAATATGACCTTCGCGGCAAATATATTCGAATAATTCAAACAGTAGCAATGATAATTATAATAATAATCATAAAATTGATGGTTGTTGTTCATATTACACTCCCAAACAAATTAGCGGAACAAGACATTTTCGAATCTATTTTAAGGGGTTACCCCCACTTGCGATTTTGAAAAAATCGATTTTTTATTGCATTTTTTTGAAGTATAAGTATCTGAGAATATGTCCTGGAAATTTCAAGTCGATCCGAACAAAATTGACTGAGATATGAGCGTTGAAAGAGAAGAATCCGTCGTGTAAACGACCGGCTAAGTGAAACTTTAAACGCGTTTTTGTCAAAATGGCATTTCTAAAGTCGGTGACCAAGATTACTCGAACACTAATGAACCGATCTTCTTGAAATTTTGCAGGCTTATTTAATACATAAAAATGTAGTCTTTAATCGTTCGATTTTTTCTTTTTCGAAAAAAAAATGGCCGTTTTATAGCCAAAAAACGGCCGTTTTTTTCGTTAAAATCGAACCATTAACTTTGTCTGTCCGCCATTTCGTGAAAAATGAATATTTTTTAAAATCCTTCGATTAAAGACTAGTTTATACTTATATTTGACTAAATCCATCCGCATTTTTTTTTCAGATGATCCACTTCGCCGCAATGTTGGTCACCGCAAACCGTGTATATAAAAACATTATTTCATTGACGGCCATTTGCCACTAAACAATGTAATATTTTTCAATAAAAAAATTACTGAAAGTTCTTCAAGATGTGTTCTTTAAGATGGTATATGATCGATTGAAAAAGTTTTGTAGTTTTCTTTAAAAAAATTCATGAAAAAGGCCTTCTTTTGCGCTACAAGTGGGGGTAACGCCTTAAGTAATTTTCAACACGCTGGTACTATGTGAAAAATGACCGTATAGAGCTGATAAAAAAGCATTTTGAAGCATGAACTTGAAGCACGATGTTTTCGGATGAAGCATTTTGAAGCACGAAGTTTGAATGAATTTGATGAAATTTTGAATGAATTTCATGAAATTTTCATTGTATCCTTTGACTGAATTTCAGGAATTCTGAATGAACCATTAATTTCAAAAAGCACTTTGAAGCATGAAGTTTTCGAATTTGCTATCAACATTTTTTGTTGAGTCATGATTATGGCACAATCGAAACAAAAATAATGCCAAACAAGAATTTCTGAAATTTTTTGTCAACCTTAAGAGTATCCCTGAGCTCGGGCCATTTTTTCCTGACTATGCTAACACCAGGGTCAGCAGGCTTGATCATTTAGCTTCAATTTGGTTTTTAAACGGTCTCCGTCCGACAATTTGTTGCTGAGATATCGATCGCTGAATGAAAAACCGCACTTTTGTCTGTAACCTTGATATATCATGAAGTACCGATCGTACCGCAAATCTAAGAATCCTTTTTGAAACTTGAATTAATCCTCTATAGGTATTAGTTATTGCTTCAGGAAAAAAGTTTTTGTACTTTCTCTATCGATTTGACTCAAGTACAAAAAAAATTATTTTCTAGTTTTCAAATAACTCTTCCGTTACTTTGCAAATAACGACCAAAGTACTGGATTTTCCAGGTTTTTTTCAAGCTTGAACGTACCCCCATTGCCCCGTAAAATGTCAAGTTCATATGTTTCTTCGTCTTTTCGTCCCGAATGATCAACGTCGCGAAAAAATTGAAGGAACACGTTTATTGCTGTTCAACATCAGTCATTTAATGATTGTCAACATGAAACAAAAATCCTGTACCTTTCTTACAAGTTAACATTTATTTCTTGTTAAATTAAAGAAAAAAATATATATTTTCTAAAATTGTTTTTTTTTTCATTGTATTGGGAAATTAAAAAAATAATACTCAATAGTTTTCGGCAAGATTTGGATTGTCAATTTTCAACCACAGGGAAATAGCATTACCCAAAGCGTACCATGTGAAGGTTGCACGGTCGGGTTTACGCTGCCTGTGTGTGTGTGTGTGCGCGCGCGCGCGCGCGTGTGTGTGTGTGTGTGTGTGTGTGTGTGTGTGTGTGTGTGTGTGTGTGTGTGTGTGTGCGCGCGCGTGCGTGCGTGCGTGCGTATAAGTACCAATAATATTCGTTGTTAATCACCCTGACCGAGTAGTGTGAGGTTCCCGGGAATAATTACCGAATACCGATAAGATAGGTAGCATTTGTGCCGTCTACGACGTTGCCACGATTGCACAGTCTAATATTTAGTGTGCTTGATGTCTACCCAAATTCGCTATCAAAAACATTAATAATTTTATCATGGCACTGTTTTTCCTAAGATACACGCTGTTCGCGTTTGTTACCTATTATTTCCTCCACTGTGACTGTTTTGTTCCTCACTGTTTCTTTTTCTATACTCCTTTCTTCACTTTTTTGTCCCGATTCCCCCCCCCCCCCCCCTCCTTGCGGCCGCAGCCGACTTTCCCCTCTGTATCATATTCGTGATGACATTTCTGTCATGGATATAGGGAAACTGCGGAAAACATATACCAATACAGCGGGTCATCCAGTTCGCCGCCAGTCTTATGTCGCCGCGAAATGCCGGAGAAAAACATTTCACGACGAAATGTACGCGACTGGGATTCGAACCCGGGACCTCTCGGTCCGCAGGTTTAGTGGCAAGCACGCTAACCACTAGACCATCGCACCGGTCTTTATAATGATACTGTGAATCCTCATTTTTATGCTACCAAGGGTTAGTCTGATAATTTGTCGAACCGTACCTATTTTTTCAGCTCCGTGGTAATATTCACATACAAGGAACATCCGTCAGGTGACACCCTTCGATTTTGTTGAAATTTGGATATGTTATAAAGCACCGAAAAGTAAGCGATACGTATTTTTTTTATCGGCGGAAAAACGGTTTTAAGGAATGAACCCACCCCTCGAAAAAAGGCATCTCTAGGGTGGTTCACGCCTTCATTTTTTTTTTGCAATGTCACTATAGTAGATTTTTCATTGTTTCGGATTAGAAGAATTTTCGTTTTTGTTTCATTAAAATCGGTGGACTTCTTGTGTGTGAAACTGCTATATTACCCCTAGAGATGCCTTTTTTCGAGGGGTGGTTTCACCCCTTAAAACCGTTTTTCCGCCGATAAAAAAAAACGTATCGCTTACTTTTCGGTGCTTTATAACATATCCAAATTTCAATAAAATCGAAATGTGTCACCTCATGGATGTTCCTTGTTAGCAGATATTAATAATTACTGAAAAATGATCGGCAGTTTTCCATAAGCGTGATGTAGTTAGCCCACGAAATACGTCGAGTTGCCGATTTTTTCTTCTTCTAAAAGCGATACTGTGGATCGTATTCAAACTGCACAGGAAGATCAGCAACGAGGTTATAAAGGCCCAAAAAAAAATTCAGCTCGGTGGTAACATGTTGACTGAACCGCATAACATCCTTAATTGAGACCTCAATATAAACAAACAAAAATGCGATTTTTCATTCAACGACCGATATCTCAGCAACAAATTGACGTACAGAGACCGTCCAAAAACCTAATTGAAGCTAAATGATCAAGCTTACTGACCCTGACATTAGCATAGTCAGGAAAAAATGTCCCGAGCTCAGGGATACTCTTAATTTCGACAAAAAATTTCGAAACTTTTCCTTTGGAATTATTTATGTTTTGATTGTGCCATAACTATGGGTGAACAAAAAATGGTAATAAAAAAATCGAAAACTAAAGATTCCATGCTTCAAAATGCTATTTTAAAATAATTTCTATATAATCATTTTTCACATCGTTGAAGCTTGCTGAAAATCACTGGAAAGTTTCAAAAAAAGTCTGGTTTCTTTGATTTTGTTACGGAGGGTATATTGCGTATAATTAAATGAATGATAATTATCACGCTATATAATATGTACACTACATAAATTACAATAACGTTAGCAACAATATTGAAATAAAATAAGGCCATAAAACAATGAGATTAAAAACAATAAGAACGACGATACTAACAGCAATAACAATACCAGAAATAATAATAATAATTCCGTATGGTTTTGCACGGCAAAACCGTTCAAATGAAGAGGCATAAATCCAGGTTAGAAAAATTGCGAAAACGAAAGAAAAAAAGAAGCTACGTACAGTAGTAGGCGTCTTTGTCGGGCTTGCTCGCCTGTTTGTCGTGCGAGCCAGGGCTCTTTGGTCTCATTGACATCCACTTCCAGCCCGGCTTACGGCTACGAGACAAGAAGTGGAGTATACGTTCCTCAGGACTCGCGAAACGCTTTTCTGACGCCGAGCTGTACTCGCAGTAAACCCAATCCGGGTGTACCTTCCAATTACTGCCGTTCAGATAATCGGTCACTGAAACGATCCAATATTTCCGTCTCCCGTCAATACATTTCAATCGTTTTCTGACCCGTCCCGTCTTTTTATACAACGTCGTTTTTTTCTTACCATTGATTATTTCCAATTTGATTTCCAGCTCGGCAATCATGTCTAGCATGCCATAGCCCTCCGGCAACGCAAGTCCCAGAGAAAACGGAGTCCCCTCGATTGGTTCGTAAAAATAATTGTGCCGTCTTATCGTGACCCTCTTCTGCGAAACGGAATAAACGTGCGCTTTTTCACATTCGATATTATAACAAGAATTTAGATTAAGTTCAATCCCTCTCTGGAAAATTCAACAAATCGTTTTATTTTGTATCGTCGTAGTGTGAATTTTCAAGAATATTTGAAGACCAATCGGAGCCTGATCTTCTACAAATTGACGAAGTTACACCTATTTTAGTGGAACAGTGTGCGTCGGGTTTACCGCGATCCGTCGAGTTTGAACCCGATTATCTCGAAACTACATATCTTGACACGGTGGGATTAATATCCTGAGTAACTTTCACACTCTTGGATTGAATTTGCATAGTTAGCGTTCGAACAGTAGTGATTTCCGGTTCACGATCGCATTCTTTAATTGGATAAATGATTTGTTGATAACAATGTTTTCAGCATGCCGTTTTTCCAGAGAAAAATGAGGTTTTCTTTGGAAACAGAGGCGGTTCATACACTAGGCCCACTAGGCTCGAGTCTAGGGCATCGTGGCAAAAGGGGGCGCCGCGTGTTGGCGAGATTCGCAAGTACGCGCCCCCCCGTCTCCCTCGCACCCATACCGATCTTATGAGTTGAAGAGTTTCGACACCGAAATCGAAATGCTTGTAGACGATTGAAATTCATATCGCCGAGCGATTCATTTAGGATGCATCAACTGTCCGAAAATTAATCCGTTTCACCACATAGTTTGGGAGATTTATAAGGTACAAGTTGAACCTTCATCCATTTGGCATACACGTGGCACTTCGTAAACACTAGTTATAGGGCTGCAGGCGTTTAAATAATGCTTCAATTCAAATTTGAAAAAACTAAACACACTGCGATTAGTGTTAGGAATGTTGAGTTAAAAAATTAAGCGGCTTTTCCACTTGGTTCATGGATAATACTCGAACAAAGATGTGAATTTTGAGCTCGAGCGGTTTGTTTTCAGACATTAACGAAACTTGTAGGTTAAACGTGGCAACACTGCGATAATTGGCTCTTTCGAGTGAGGCATTTAAAAATCGGCGGGTGTCTGAAACGTACACAGTATTACGGCATTTGAAATTTATAATAAGATGTATTTATTTGTCCGCTCGACATTTTTAACGTTTTGTCGACTTTATCGAATCAAAAACTCTTTTTAAAATGTTGAACGTTAAACGTTCTTCACCGTATAAATAACCTTGAGCCGACGACGCTTTAGCGATAGTCAGTCTTGCCAATGGCAGAAACGGCCGCCATTCTCAAGTCTATCTGTTACTTTTTCTTGAAGAATATTGCAACATATTAATGTTTAATTGCAAAAATGATAACTCTTGATATCATTTCCTGGCCTAGAAATATCTTCAACCAATATCATGCGTTGGGAAATGCCCAATTATAGTTTATTTTTGAATAAAAGTTTATTCGCAAGAGGCTGTCAGCCTGCCGAAAACCCATTGTGTTTTCATCCTCACTCCTGCGGCTGAGAAATGGTATCAAAAATCCGCATAAGGGGGCGCTAATTTCGTCAGGCCTAGGGCGCTGGATTTCGTAAACCGGCCCTGTTTGGAGAAGCTGTCATTTGTCGTATTTTTCGAAATTTCGATAAGGAGATCATGAACCCTTAGTCAGTTGGAAATAATTGAAGAAAAAGTTAGTTGTTTTCGCTTCAGATTAGATTTGAGCCTGGTAAAGATCCCGCCGTTTCTAGCTTCGCCGCTTGAGGACTGCGACGTTAACTGCACCACCAATGAACACTTTGAAAGTTTTCCTTCCGCAAAAATTGCATTGTAACTACGAACATGTGTACAACATGCTAGGAAAAAATTAATTTATTACAACCAATGTGTTATGAGAAAAAAATTCATCATTTTGACTCTTTAAGTTGGGTGTCCAGAGAGGGATACCCCGTTATGAAAAAAAATGGTCATTTTTATTTTTATAACTTCAATTGAATTCAACCGCATCGGTATACATCATTGTTACACATAGGCACATTGATATATATTCAACGACCAAAATTGTCATTCCAACTCACCATGTCATCGTAGTGTATTTTCACCGCGAAACTCGTTTCGCCCTCTTTTTGTTCGATCATGTCACGTCTAAGCTGTAACACAATAGGAAAAATTATTATCATTATTATTATCATTATCATCATCATCATTATCATTATCATCATCATTATTATTATTATTATTGTTGTTGTTGTTGTTGTTGTTGTTGTGTCTCCTAGTCCGGTTATCGGACGAATAAGCGCATGTTATTCGTTCGGATAGCGGCTCAGTTCACGCCGTACGACGAATAACATATATATATATATATATATATATATATACACAGGATGAGGCACTAACTGTTGCCACCTTGAATATCTCTGTAATTATCTACGTCACAAAAAAATGTGTGAAACAAAAGTTTTACCGTACTAAAGGGGTCATCGAATGCGACCATTTTTTTTTATCTCAGTGGAGGCGCTGTCGCACAGTAAAGGTCACCTCCACTTTTTTAAATGGGACGATACATTTCTTTTCAACTATCTTGTAGAGCATCGAAAACTGCATAAAAAACATTTAGGGGTCAAAGTCGTTCAAGGTCATTTAAGATCAAAAAGTGACATGAACTTTATTTTTATGTGAAATTACCTTTATTCACAGTAGATGTTCAAAGTGATTGCCATTGGAATCAATGCAGTATTGTATCAATATTGTATCAATATTGTATCTCCTCATCACTGCATTTTTCTGACATTTTCCGTAAATTAGAAGCATATCAGTTTGCTCTTCAAAAGAATACATCATTTACATTCGCTTGATTCATTAATACTAGTCTCACCATTCTTACTATCGTTATCTTGGGTTTGTTTGGGCGAAACATTGTACAATGTTCCGTGTACATTGTAGGTTTGGTAATTGGTGCCGTTGTTTACATACAAGACAAGGGCAAGACTTCGGCGATAAGTGCCGAAGTCATAAGAAATTCGTGATAAGGAGATTGCAATACTGCATTGATTCCAATGGCAATCACTTTGAACATCTACTGTGAATAAAGGTAATTTCACATAAAAATAAAGTTCATGTCACTTCTTTATCTTAAATGACCTTCAACGACTTTGACCCCTAAATGTTTTCATGCAGTTTTCGATGCTCTACAAGATAGTTGAAAAAAAATGTACCATCTCATTTTAAAAAGTGGAGGTGACCTTTACTGTGCGACAGCGCCTCCACTGAGATAAAAAAAATGGTCGCATTTGATGACCCCTTTCGTACGGTACAACTTTTGTTTCAAACATTTCTTTGTAACGTCGATAATTACAGAGATATTCAAGGTGGCAACAGTTAGTGCCTCACCCTGTACATCATTGTTCGGATAGAATGTGTTAAATTGATAAACAAACTATCCGGACGAATAATTTACACGTATTCATTCCAATAAAATTGTTATAATTTTGTTTGGGTTTGTTTGGTTGCGGTTGGGTTTGGGTTGGTATCTTGGATTGGTTTGCTTGAGTTTGTTTATTTGGGTTTATGTTGTTTGGGTGTGTTTGTTTCGGTTTGTTTATTTTGGTGTGTTTGTTTTTTTTCGGTTGGTTTGTTTGGGTTAGTTTATTTGGATGTGTTTGTTTGGGTTGGTTTGTTTGGGTTTGTTTATTTGGATGTGTTTGTTCGGGTTTGTGTTGTTTCGGTTTGTTTGGGTTTGTTTATTTTGGTGTTTGTTTGGGTTAGTTTTTTCGGTTGGTTTGTTTGGGTTAGTTTATTTGGATTTGTTTGTTTGGGGTTTTGGGTTGGTTTATTTGGGTTTGTTTATTTGGATGTGTTTGTTTGGGTTTGTTTTTTCGGTTGGTTTGTTTGGGTTAGTTTATTTGGATGCGTTTGTTTGGGTTAGTTTATTTGGATGCGTTTGTTTGGGTTAGTTTATTTGGATATGTTTGCTTGGGTGTTTTTTTTGGTTGGTTTGTTTGGGTTTGTTTATTTGGATGTGTTTGTTCGGGTTTGTTTGTTGGGTCGTTGTACAGCGTGAACCGCGTGAACTGAGCCACAATCCGGACGAATAACATACGGTTATTCGTCCGATAACGCGCTAGCCGCAGCGTTATTTAAATAATTATTATGTTCTGACGTATGATGATGATAATAATTACAACAGTTTTAATCATATTAATAATGACGACACTGCTTACCTCGAGCAAAAATGAATTGTTCAACGAATGAGAGGGTCCGTCAAATTCGGCTAACTCAACTTCCGACAAGTCGACACTTGTGTATTTGGGTTTCAGAGTTTCCGAGTACTGCAAACGGCAAGAAATGTGAAAAAACATTGTCGCGCACCGTAACTTCGGAAAATCGTTAAAATTACGGCTCAAAAAATGTCAAAAATTGCGTATAATGCTCACGTTTGGACTTCCAGGCTGCGCATTGTAGACACGAGGAAAAAGAAAATTGTGTTACAACCTATGCGGAGAAATTGGGTCGCGTTTAAAAAAAACACACGGCTAATGAAAAAAATGAAGAAAAAAGTGAAAATCTAGAAGACATTGATCTTACCAGTGGACGTAAGTCCGGATGGTACAGAACCCGCCCATTGTTGTCGACTATGAACGAGTAGCCATTCACTCCGAGCTGAAATGCCCCAAAAATGGGACGTGTTATATAATTTCCATTTTTTTTTCGACGTTATGAAGAATTTCTTATTCGAAAACCACTTTATTTTTATTCACATACATTTGACTATGCGTGGATACGTGTATGTGTACATATACATATATAAACGGACAGAAATCCACGTACCTTGTAGGCCGGCACGAGTTTCTGAACTTCTTCAATCGGCACATCTGTACCAACGATACCTAAAAGATTTGCCGATTTGACCTAAAAAAAAGTAAATAAATAATTCATAATATTATTCGAGATTAACACGAAGGTTATAATTTTTCCGGTCGTTAGTCACGTTCCTACTTTCCGGCCATTAGAATCCGCTCTATCAGAAAAATCTGAGAGCGACGAAATAATTTATTCCAGGATTTAAAATAAAAACGGTATGCTATGCAACACTAACTTTTGTCGAATTACGCGTTGCACAATTTATAGAAAATATATGAGTATCGATAATTGGTAATGTTCATCACTGTAATGACGAGTACTTGTAAAACAGCACAAAACATATTATCTATGTAAATAAAGGGTGTCCCAGAACTGAATGCGTTCCCTGAAATGGGGGGTTGGGGGTGAAATTCTGAGTTGATTGAGTTCTGAGCATGTGTGGGTCTCTGATCAACCTCTGCATTATTATTCATTTTTAACCCTTAGCGGCCACACGGGATAACTAGTTACCCCAGGGACAGAAAAAGTGAAATTAGAGGTGTAAAACCGTTGAAATTGATACAAGTAACGACATCTGCCGGTAGTAGACAAGTATGAGATGCGACTCCATTACATAGGAAGCCGAAAAAACGCGTGGCGGCGCTTTGAGCGTTCGTTTTCTCGGGGTGGGGTAACCAGTTACCCCAGTGTGGTCGCAACCGTTGCTCGGCACAGATCTTTTTTTTTCAAATCGACTTGTTTGTGGTGTCAATAGACAAAATAAAGGTAAGTTTTTTATATTAAGGAAAAAAAACGCGTGTTGTATGTTCGGCCTGTAGTATTTAGAAGCTAATCAAACACAAAAAAGCAAATTTTACGTGTAATTTTTTTCATTGTTCCCTCCAGTAATTTTGGCAAATAAATATACTTTTTGAATGATCGGCGATACTCTAATTTTTCTATGGTAGTGGTATATGTTGTGCGTACAATCCTAAAATTTTAGCCCTTAATATTGAAAAATGGCGGAGTAATGAATTTTTTCTGAAACAAGCCATTTTTGCTGAATTTTCACATATATGACCAGTTTTTAGAACGCCATCTATAAATTGACCGATAAAAATCATTATAAATGTTGAAGAACTCTTCAATAAACATGAAACAATCGGTTAGAAGTCTTAAAACACCCATATGTCTTGTACAACTAGGTTTTTCAGCGTGGGGTAATGAGTTACCCCATGTGGCCGCTATGTGGCCTGGCTGAGGTGTGGCCGCTAAGGGTTGAAGACGGGCGCATCTGATTGGCGCGCCTTTAAAAATGAATAATAACTCAGGAGTTCATCTGAGACCCACACATGCTTATATCAATCGACTCAGAATTTCACCCCCAACCTCCCATTTCAGTGTACGCATTCAGTTCTGGGACACCCTGTGTACACTCATTGTACATGCAACAATTGAAGCAACACCTCTTTTTCGCCAAAACTTCGACGTTATTTAAACAGCTATATCTACGGAAAAAATTATCACAGAAAAAAATTTCAAACACGATTTCAAAGCGTAAGTTTTCGTCTTCAAGTATTGGGGTCGAGAAAAAAATCCGCCTTCAAGGTAATCCTATCGCTTCACACTAGTCATACCACTGATCAGACTTGAGACTTGTGCAACTTATGTTTGTCACATATGCAAACAAAATAATTTGTAACAACTAAAATTCTCCATGTGTAAACTGTTCAATTAATGTTCAGATTTAATTTAAAAAATGAAAAAATAGTTGTTCCAACGATTCGCGATTCTAGGTTTGTTATTTGCCAACATTGGTTCTATCTCCGTTTCTTTTTACTCAGCCAGGCGAGTTTAACCTCCATGCTTTTCAAGGTCGATCTGTCAAAACAATGTCGGTTAAAAGTGAAATATGTGTGCAAATTCGGATGAGTGAGATGAGGTTAGGTCTACGGACAGCTGTTGCCTTGCCGTCACGTCTCTTTATCGTAGCAAGTGGTAATAAATCCAATACCGGATGTTCAAATTAAACTTGATATTACATGAAAATTAGGTCAATAAGCGTAATTTTTTCTGAGAGCATTGGATTGCTACAAGTGTTAAGTATGTAAATCTGATTATTTTTAAGAACCTGACGGTTTTTCAATATTATACATAATTTTCTAGCGACCGGAAATTGGGTTTTCGTATGTCGTCTCGGAATTCCTTTACAGAAATACGCAATTTCAATCTTTTTTGTCTCCGTAACGAGGTCGATAATCGACCCTGAAATTTTACAGAGACGATTATTAATATATTTAGTGAAGCTCATAAAAATTATGAAAATCCTATGGATTAAAGCCTGGCGATAGGATTACCTTAACAAAGTTAAAAATTATTGCTCATAGCACAATGAAAAGCAGACACTGCATACATTTGCGCAACTTTAAGGTTGCGCACGGTGATCAGGATTTTTTTAAATCTGGTCCGACCCTTTCAAAAAGTATATACGCGACTTGAAATTGTTTAACGAGTTTTATGATTTTAACATTGCAAGGTCATAACTCGGGAACAAAATATCGTGCAGCATCTGAAAGGGTGAATGTTTAGAAGCTCAGTGCTTTTCCTTGAAATAAAACATAATTTTTTATGCGTTACTGTTTTTTCCCCAAACGCAATTTTTTGAATCCGTAAATCGTGGAATTTGACACTTTTGTTGGTTAAAAGTGGTGTAAGTTCATAAAAAACCAATAAATTCTCAGTCTTTCTGCGTTTTTTTTCGACGAGGACATGCTAAAACCGACAGTATTGTTTAAGTTTTTGTCTTCCATTTCGAGTTAGCATTCCGTACGAAAACGGAGCGATTGAAAAATTTCAATCGACCCTGGGAATACGAAAATCGAAAGCAGATGATCTTTATCTCGAAAGGGTAGGGCTTTTACTAAACAGAAATTCGAGAATATAGTAGGACTAATATGATCTATCGACAGTTTCAGGATTATCCATTCATAACAGGAGACACTGTATATACCGGCAAGGGAGACATAAAAAAAAATGTCTGCAGTGAATATTACCGTATGATTCCGTCTGTCCAAAATCGGGGCAGTCACGGATGTCATGAGCTGGCCCCGACCTTCCCCTCCGAATCCACTGCTCTGTAAAAAAAAGATGTATCGATAGTTTACTCCCATTCAAAAATCCATTGCACCGGACGAAGTAGTCCATTGCCACTATGACATGTTATGTTTAAAGAATGTCTTTTTCTTCTCTTTAAATCGTTGATGCAGTGTATAGAGGTATAGGTCAGTTATACGAATCGGAGCTTCGACCGTGCTATATTTACCTGTCCACCGATGTACGCGGGTGTCCAGTGGATCGGATGGTCGTGTTGATACAGAACCAACGGTCTCGCTAATAGCGTCACGTACTCGAAGACTTTGTTCTTGGCATCTTCCGTGGAGGTTATCCTCGCGTAAAAACCTGCCGGCGCATAATATATGAAATACGCAAGGAGGAAGTAATGAGACTATTAAAGTGAGTTTACGCATACGTTAGGGTACGTATAAGATACACATCGGTTTCCATACACTGAGAGAGAAGTGCATAGTATTTACAAAAAACGCGCATGGTAAAATAGAGTATGGTCGAATTCCCTATAGTTTATTGTCAACGCAATCATAATGTGGATAACACAACTATAAACGAAAAATATATCTAAACCTGCAACTTTGGTGGCGTGCTCGACTATCTATGATCCCGGAAAAAAACTACTAACTATCGTAAAAATATTTACTGAATTAACGATATCGATATTGTAAAGTCTTTCGCAGTAGTTAATAGTTATTTCAGGGATACTAGATAAAAAAAAACACACTACCAAAACGGCATGATTAGATAGACGCTTAAAGTTGTGTTAACCATATTATGATTGCGGTAGCAATAAGCTATATGAATTTTACTATGCCCACTTTTACCATGGGCGTTTTTTTTTAATATTATAAATACTATGGACATTTTTCTCAGTGCAAGTTTGTACTATTTATATGGTTGACATTAACACTTGTTGAGTATAAACTGTTACAAGATCTTACGAAAAGTGACTATACGAACAACATTATGGTAATCTTATAGTGAAGGCGTAAATCATTTGGAAATAAAGTAGAGACAGCGGTGGCATGCTATGATCGATGTAGATACACAGGTAGTACTCTCAATTAAAACTTTTGGAATTTTTGAACTTATGAAATATCGTATACGTTTAGTAGACATACCATTCAATATGGTAAAAAGCACTATTTTTTGATAGTGTAAGGAATAATCCATTTTATGAAAACCTACTATATTCAGAGGCGGTTTATACACTAGGCCCACTAGGCTCGAGCTTAGGGCGCCGCGGCAAAAGGGGGCGCCGCGTGGTGGCGAGATCCGCAAGTACTCGCGCTCCCGTCTCCCTCGCACCCATACCGATCTTACGCGTTAAGGAGTTTCGACACTGAAATCGAAATGCTTGTAGACGATTGAAATTCATATCGCCGAGCAAATCATTTAGGATGCATCAACTGCCCGAAAATGAATCCGTTTCACCACATAGTTTCGGAGATTTATAAGGTACAAGTTGAACCTTCATCCATTTGGCATACACGTGGCACTTCGTAAACACTAGTTGTAGGGCTGCAGGCGTTTAAATAATGCTTCAATTTAAATTTGAAAAAACCAAACACACTGCGATTAGTGTTAGGAATGTTGAGTTAAAAAATTAAGCGGTTTTCCCAATTGGTTCATGGATAATACTCGAACGAAGATGTGAATTTTGAGCTCGAGCGGTTTGTTTTTGGACATTAACGAAACTTGTAGGTTAAACGTGGCAACACTGCGATAATTGGCTCTTTCGAGTGAAGCATTTAAAAATCGGCGGGTGTCTGAAACGTACACAGTATTACGGCATTTGAAATTTATAATAAGATGTATTTATTTGTCCGCTCGACATTTTTAACGTTTTGTCGACTTTATCGAATCAAAAACTCTTTATAAAATGTTGAACGTTAAACGTTCTTCACCGTGTAAATAACCTTGAGCCGACGACGCTTTAGCGATAGTCAGTCTTGCCAATGGCAGAAACGGCCGCCATTCTCAAGTCTATCTGTTACTTTTTCTTGAAGAATATTGCAACATATTAATGTTTAATTGCAAAAATGATAACTATTGATATCATTTCCTGGCCTAGAAATATCTTCAACCAATATTATGCGTTGGGAAATGCCCAATTATAGTTTATTTTTGGATAAAAGTTTATTCACAAGAGGTTGACAGCCTGCCGAAAACCCTTGAAATTTCGTTTTCATCCTCACTCTTGCGGCTGGGAAATGGTATGAAAAATCCGTAATGCATAAGGAGGCGCTAATTTCGTCAGGCTTAGGGCGCTAGATTTCGTAAACCGCCCCTGACTATATTATATAGCATTCACGATCAATGTATGCTTGAAAGATTGGTGGTTGCGATTAACATATGATCATAGTTAACACAACTGCTAAAATATCATAAGCAGTACTATATTTTCGTCAGTAACCATGACCATAAAATATTATTGTCCCCTCAGGGTAATATAAAATATGGTTGAAATATGGTTGAGGTTACTATACATTTCTCTCTGTGTATGGGTGTGTAATTTATATATAATGTAAATACCATATTATAGTAAGTATTGATTATATGTATAAAAACTATGATCATTATAGTCATCATCCGAACATAACCTCTCTTAGGGGGGGGGGGGGAATAAGGCATTTTAGGCGTTTTTTAATAAATTTTGTCATATGGATGTACAACATATCAAGATTATTGTGTTAAAATTTGAAGTCGATTGGAGTACAACTACAGGAGATATGGAGTTGTAAGTCTCCGTCCCTCCGATCCGGTTTAGCAAACTGCAATAACAAAGCAATAGCAAAGCAAAGAAGGCACAATGCGCCGAAGGCAAGAGCAACAAGATGCTGTAGACATCATAGCTGAAAGTTTTTGCTTTATGGGCCTGGCATCGATGATTCTCTGTGAGTATATGAAAAAAACACTCGTTCATTGGTGTTTAATTTTTTATTTTCGAGTGTAGAAATCTTTGAAACTTTTGAACGCGTTTTTCTCACACTTAACATTTTCAAAGTCGGTGAACTCTTTAGCTCAAAATCTACTGTAACAATCCTTTTGAAATTTCACACACTCTTTCTACACATAAATTACGCGGTAACGCTGTCGAGCTGTTCTTTAAATTTCTTTTAATATTAATTTATTTTACCACGACAAAATTTCCTATTTTTAAAAATGAAGATAAAAAAATGAAATAAAAAATGAAATGAAATTTAAAAAACCCGACAGCGTTACTTTAAGGAACTGATCAACTATTGAAATCTTTTTGGTTTTTTTTTTATTTCAGATGATCCAGTGATGAAATATGCGGTTCACCGCAATGTAACGTTTTTTTTTAGGCGTCTGCGAAGATTTGCTGTCAATGGCTCATTTCTGTATAATTATTAACGACAATTTTACGGAATATCCTTCAAATGTCCTTTTTTATATACTAATTACATAAATAAATATATAAGTGTATCGTAAAAAAAAAATTATCGTAAATATGCTTTTTTATAGCGAATTAACCTCAACCCGCCCCCTTTAGTTATTTATTTTCTTATCAAGGGCTACTTCCTGATCACCGACTAGAACTACTGTTGAAACATAAACGTTATCAAGTACTTTAGCAAAAGCACTCCATAAATTAAACATTTCATCAGAAATTCCAAATACAACAAAAGCATCGTTTCCTGTTACGATCGAATGTCAACTACTTTGAAACCTTGATTAACTGTATACACTTAAAAAATCGGCACTCTCTGTACTCGATCATAAGTTTATCGTGATTTTCCATACAATTAACGAAAAATATTGGAATTGAATAATCAACGACGGTTTGCTTGACAAATACAATATTTTTTAGGCCGCGTGGAAGCTTAATAATTGATTAAGTAGAAAAATACACCAATGCGTTTTTCATTGCTATAGTTTCATATACGATGACTTATAAAACATGCATGCAAATAAAAAATGATCACGGTGTTGAAATTAAACTTTCGTACAGCGGAAATTGTCAATATTTCAACCGAAAGGCATGGTTTTCGATTTTTAGAAGATAGAAGACAAAAATCAAACAAGTTATAACGGTTTAAAGTTTTCGGAGTGTCTCCCCGTTCGGTTATCGGACGAATAGGCGTATGTTATTTGTCCGGATAGCGGCTCAGTTCACGCTGTATTTCCAGTGGACGTACATATTATTGTCATTCGTGTCACCTAGTATCGGGACGAATAACATATATATATATATAGAATGTGTTAAATTATTAAACAAGCTATCCGGTCGAATAATACTTTTTCTGAAATGGGACGCCCTGTATAGTGGGAAGAGCGAGTTCTCACCTTTGTTACCACAGGCGGTCTCCCTGAGATCTGGACTCTTGTCACCGCCCAGCAAATATGTGAATATGCGCACGGGCATGTGTGGCCAATTGTAGCGTTTTATGAGTTCCTGAGAGGGTGCCTCAGTGCTCGTGGTAATCAGCATTATCGCCTGATTGCACTGTCCACCGAGATTTGTCTTGTTGTATTTGTAAAGTATTTCGAAAGCTGTGCCAATTGCGGCGGAGACGTTGGATGCAGCTTCCGGTTGTATCGCGTACAAAGAATCCTTGAGCTGTTTGACGTTTTCCGGCGAGGCTTGAACCAAACTCTCCTTGAAGCACTGCACGGTCTCCTCGGCATTCTCGCCGTAACGATAAACGTTCACATAATCGTTGGGCCCTAGAGTATCCAGGATCAGCCTGGTGGTCGTTATGGCAAGACTTCGGGTCTTCCTCGACGTGAAACTCGCACTGTCTAGTACTATAGCCAAGTCCTTAGGACTCGTTGCACCACCCACAAACCAGTCCAACATCCGGAAGTCAAAGATCGCGGACGAGCTATCGTCCGAATATCTCTCTCGTGATTCCTTGCTTGTTGGTGGCCAGGAAGTCGCTGTGGATAAAAAAAAGTCACGTATTCGTTTTTCCGATTTCACACATAGCCAATATTGTCTGCGGGAGTTGTTGAGAAATTATGCACATTAGTCACTCACTCACTCACTCACTCACTCACTCACTCACTCATTCTCACTCACTCGCTCACTCTCACTCACTCACTCACTCTCAGTCACTCAGTCTCACTCACTTACTCTCACTCACTCACTCACTCTCAGTCACTCAGTCTCACTCACTTACTCTCACTCACTCACTCACTCACTCTCATTCACTCACTCACTCACTCTCATTCACTCACTCACTCACTCACTCACACTCACTCACTCACTCACTCACTCACACTCACTCACTCATTCTCGCTCACTCACTCTCATTCACTCACTCCTATTCACTCACTCTCACTCACTCACTCACTCACTCACTCTTATTCACCCACTCACTCACTCACACACTCTCATTCGCTCACTCACTCACTCACTCACTCACTCTTACTCAGGCACCCACTCACTCACTCACTCACTCTCACTCACTCACTCACTCACTCACTCACTCACTCACTCGCTCACTCTCACGCACTCACTCTCACTCACTCACTCACACTCACTCACTCACTCTCACTCACTCATTCTCGCTCACTCACTCTCATTCACTCACTCTTATTCACTCACTCTCACTCACTCACTTTCACTCACTCACTCACTCTTACTCAGGCACTCACTCACTCACTCACTCACTCTTACTCAGGCACTCACTCACTCACTCACTCACTCACTCTCACTCACTCACTCACTCACTCACTCTCACTCACTCACTCTCACTCGCTCACTCTCAATCGCTCGCTTTCACTCACTCACTCTCACTCACTCACACACTCACTCACTCACGCACTCACTCACGCACTCACTCTCACTTACTCACTCACTCACTCACTGACTCTCACTCACTCACTGTTACTCACTCACTCACTCACTGACTCTCACTCACTCACTGTTACTCACTCACTCACTCACTCGCTCACTCTCACTCGCTCACTCTCACTCGCTCACTCTCAATCGCTCGCTCTCACTCACTCACTCACTCACTCTCACTCACTCACTCACTCTTTCACTCTCACTCACTCTCAGTCTCGTGTTATGATATACCCACCAGGAAATCTTCGGAGAAAACCCGACGTAGCCCCGTAGTATTGCCACGAGAGAGTCGGATCGCTCTCATAGTTGTTCATGAAAATGGGATCGAGGTGATCACTCCACTGCAGTCCCGCTAAGACTTCGTCATCTGAATGAAGATCATGAAAATGAAGCGAAAACTGAATCCCGGATTCTCTACGTTTTACTACCACGATATCGATGATGGGGCCTCACCGTTCTCTTGCACACCAGACGGCAGTAAGATTGCTGAGAGATTGAGATTCACGGGTAAACGATCGAAGCGGGGGTTCGATACTAGGAACATTTTGCGAGATCCCTCGGCAACCTTGCCGTCCTCGGTGAATACATTCAAATGATGACCGAAATAATACCTCGGCGATGCGTTCGATTCCTTGGGAGGCGAAACCGAGGCTTGTTCGGCGCTCTCCACCAATCTCTGCAACAGCGTTCCGTTTATCGAGATATGCGTACATAAATACGAGTAGATCCTTGCCCAAACCTATTAGACACCTATATTTTTTTCACGTCAACGGCGACTTTTCCTTCTCGAGATACTTTCCTATTCGTTACGAATATGACTATCGGGCTTTTCTTTCACATTGCCAGTATGCGATTATCGCTCACAAGGAACATCACTTAAGTGTCCGCCTCCGATTTTGTTAAAACTCATGTATGTGATAAAGGAGTGAAAACTATTACACACGTCCTTTTTTTTATCTGCGGTCAAACGTTTTAAAGGGGGGAAACAACCCCTCGAGAAAAGGCGCGTCACCCCTTAATTTTATTTTTTTCAGTTATTTTATAGTGGATTTTGCATCGTTTTACATTATACGAATTTTGGTTGTTGTTTCATTCAGATCGGTGAACAGCTTGCAGGTGAAGCTGCAAAACCACCCCTCGACACGCTTTACTTTGAGGGGTGGTTTCCCCCTTAAACCCGTTTTTCCGCAGATAAAAAAATCCATGTCTAATAGTTTTTAATGCTTCATCACATATATGAGTTTCAACAAAATCGACGGCGGTCACTTAAATGATGTTCCTCATCAGGGGAAAAACATATAAACGCGAAGTCTTATTTTTTCTCGTTTTATGCGTTCCGGTTGAAAAAAAAAAACGAAAAACGTGAGCTAAGACTGGCGGAACATGTCAAAATTAAAATTTTGTTCGTGCAGAAGACAGCAAATACGAATAGCGAAGGTAGTAAAATGTTCACGTTGCGTTGTGCAATACAGTATTAAAAGTATCAAAATGACCGGTCAGCATTGCAATCGTAGGAGATCGGGAAGAAAAAAACCAAAACACCTCGAGAAGATCGGATTTTAAAGAATCGATGAGGAATGTCGTCCGATCTGACTGCTCAGCTTGCCTAGCAAACGAAAACGGAAACTTCTTCTCGAACAGGGAGTACAAAACTCAAAAAAGTGGCCTTAAATAATGTAAGGCCCGAACGAAGCCGCTGTCCAAAAAAAAAAATAAGAAAGCATGCCAAATCAGCAAGGGCCAAAAAATATCAAGATCTTTTCGAGGCGCTTCCGCTCAAAGTAATATGGTCCGGCGAATCTAACTGTTGAGTAAAGGTGACTTATCTATTATTGTGTTTTCAGAAACGAAAATATTTTATCGCAATTCATATTTTGAACATGATGTGGACTTTTTATAAGATTATTTTTCCGATGTTCACAGGTCTTTGGCACTTGCTGATGCAGCGGTCTTCATGAGACGAAGATGGGGCGAAGAATACGTGGCGGCAAATCGTTTGAGATAAACTTGTGTGTGGAGGTGCTAGGATTCGAAAAAAGTACATAAACGTACTCGAAAATGGAGTGATACCTTCTGTTTCCAAGATTTGCGGAAAAAGTAAGACGGAATCTATTGAATTCCAACAAGACAATGTAGGGTAAGATAGTACAGGAGTACACGGGCGATCAGAGCACGCAGTTGCCCTACTGGTGAAACAGTTTAACTGAAGCTAACTTCAGTTGTGTTTAGATCGCCTAACAGCGTGAGTGCTTGTGATAAAAAAGAATCCAACGTGGAATAAAACGGAGGCCAGGTAAGTTTGAAGTTTTGGTTGCCAATTTCTTATTTATTTTTCACATTTTCAAAACATTCCAATTACGAAAGACAATTTACTGTCTTCAAAAACAACGATTAATTTCGTACGCCGGTTTACTAAGGTTAGTATTCAACGTGAAAGTAATTTCGCATCGCATCAATAAATGGCAGTAACAGTCATGTTTGTTAAAAACATTTTTTTTACAAGTAAACACAGTATACAAAGAAGTTTATATTGATATATATATATTATATCTTTGTATACTTGTAAAATAATATATGAGGGATTCTCCTTCAATTCAGCCACTTTTTTTTGACCACCCCAGATCTGCCCCATAATTGGTTATATCAAATTACTACTAAATGGCATTCTATGTGAATTTTTTCAGATTTTTTAACAACATTTTAGAAAATGCCGTTTTTTCCAAATTAATATATCTCGGAAACTAGAAGTAACTGAAAAAAAAAGTCTGTACATAAAAGTTGTACTTTGGGTTAGCTTTCGAGCGGACGACTTGAAATAATTTTTACGTTCCGGTAACGCTGATTTTTGTTACCAAAAAAGGGGGACATTATTTTTTTTATTCAAAAAAGGCCATTTTTTTGGCTGAAAAAATTACATAGTCTTTTAGTATGTCCGGCGATATCGCAAAAAAATCGCCAGAGTAGCACGGATCGAGGTTCTAGGGTAAAAAAAATGAAACCACACATTAATTTTTTTATACCGGAACCTCGCTCCGTACCACTCTGGCGATTTTTTTGCGAGATCGTCAGACATACTGGAAGACTCTGTAATTTTCTCAGCCAAAAGAAAATGGCCGTTTTTGAATAAAAAATAATTTCCCCCTTTTTTGGTAAAAAAATCAGCGTTACCGGAACGTCAAAATTATTTCAAACCGTCCGCTCGAAAGCTAACACAAAACTACAACTTTTATGTGCAGACATTTTTTTCGGTTACTCCTAGTTTCCGAGATATATTCATTTGAAAAAAACGGCATTTTCTAACATGTTGAATTAAAAAATCTGAAAAAATTCACATAGAATGCCTTTTAGTAGTACTTTGATATAACCAATTATGGGGCAGATCTGAGATGGTCGAAAAAAAGTGGCTGAATCGACGGAGAATCCCTCACATATACTATGTAAATAAAATATTTTATATATATAGTATATATTTCTTACACGTATCCAAAGTATACAAAAAACCAATATGTGTGAACTGGTTCGAGTGTTTAATATGTAAATCTTGGTGGCATGAGAAATGCACCGCTGATACAAATGTTGGCAACTTTATTTGCGATTTATGTGTCGATTGATGTTTGTGTATGTCTAAGAGTTCGCGAATACCGATATGTAGTTTTTAGTTTATTATTTTTTTTTAATTACGATTCCTCATATGTTAAAGAGAATGCTAGATATTCCTTCAATTAAAAAGAAAAACTGATTCGTAAAATGTATCTGTTTTTTCCACAGCTTAGAAGCTTAGGTTCGTACTCCTATATCACCTTACCCTACTCTGCCTCGAATTTGCTGCACCCATAAGACGGTCTGTTTAAAATGAGGTGGAAGCACGCCAATGGCCGGCACAGTCCCCAAATCTCAACCCCATTGAACATTTATGGACTACTTATTCGAAGTGATACTTCCGAAACGTTCCGAAACATTACAACGTCGCAAAACGATCTTAAAGAAGCGCTGCAATAACAATGGTAAGATATAGAGTCCGAAGTATGTTTTAACTTACAAGGGGAGGGCAAGACGTTCAGAACATCGAGTTTCTTTAAAGTTCGGACAGTTGTTGGGGTCCGGTAGGACCATACACTGTGCAAGCAGTAAGCTGCGATGCTCAACCGTTTCCAAAAAAAAAGCCGGAGAACTTCACGTAAACAGCTTCTATACTGGTTCGTTTAAGGGGTTACCCCCACTTGCGATTTTGAAAAAATCGATTTTTTTATTGCATTTTTTGAAGTATAAGTATCTGAGAATATGTCCTGAAAATTTCAAGTCGATCCGAACAAAATTGACTGAGATATGAGCGTTGAAAGTGAAGAATCCGTGAATTGAAGAACTGAAATTGAAACTTTAAACGCGTTTTTCTCACAATGGCATTTCTGAAGTCGGTGACCAAGATTACTCGAATACTAATGAACCGATCTTCTTGAAATTTTGCAGGATTATTTAATACATAAAAATGTAGTCTTTAAACGTTGGCTTTTTTTTCGTTAAAATCGAACCATTAACTTTGACTGTCCGCCATTTCGTGAAAAATGAATATTTTTTAAAATCCTTCGATTAAAGACTAGTTTATACTTATATTTGACTAAATCCATCCGCATTTTTTTTCCAGATGATCCACTTCGCCGCAATGTTGGTCACCGCAAACCGTGTATATAAAAACATTATTTCATTGACGGCCATTTGCCACTAAACGATGTAATATTTTTCAATAAAAAAATGAGTGAAAGTTCTTCAAGATGTGTTCTTTAAGATGGTATATTGATCGATTAAAAAAGTTTTGTAGTTTTCTTTTAAAAAATTCATAAAAAAGGCCTTTTTGCGCTACAAGTGGGGGTAACGCCTTAAGCTATTAGTATGAGACGCCGGTAGCAGAGTGGCCAGTGGCCTGGACTCATCACTACGGGATCACTGGGTCCAGTCGCGTTTGAACTTTTCTCTCGTTCCTTATTTTTATCATTCTAAAGCATCTCGTATTAATTTTATTACTTTCTTGATTAAATTTCTCGGAGCAAACTTTAAAAAATAACATTTCTTGAAATAAACTTTTGAAGTGTTTTTTATTTTAAACTTATTTTTCATTATTTCAGAGGATGTAATATTACTCTGTAAAGAATATAATAGAAAATAGGGAAAATTTGCATTATAATACATCGTAAGTTTCATCTATTTGCAAACGTTGACGTCAATGTATTCCTTATAAAAACAATATGGCATCCTCTAGAATGACGAAAGATACAATTCGGATTTTTCGGAAACGTTTAAGCATCGTACTTGCCCCAACTGTGCGAAGTTTAAAAAAAATCGATGTTCTCGACGTCTGGCACTCGGCTTGCTAGTGTGCTCTATGCCCAAAATGGTTGCTGCAGTCATCTAGGCCAAGGTGGTCTAACCGAATATTGATTGAATTCGACGTAAGTTGTTATTGAACATGTGTATGTATCATTTTTTCGCCGCCTTCGATATCGTTCACGATTACGCAGAATTCTCTAGCAATAAGGTGCCTGATACTTTTATTCAAGTCTTCATATACATGTATAATTTAATATCAATTATACAATTGAATGCAAGTAATAGAATAGTTGGAACATCGCTCAATTAATTCCTCTGGATAACTACCGATAATAATAATAATTTATAAATAAATAAATGAACAATAGGTACATGCAAGGTGTCCCGTGTTAATCTCTCCACGCGAATATTTCCCACACTGTGCGTTGTATGAAAAAATATTGCGAACAAAAGTTTTTATCCAACCAAAAAAACTGTTTTGAGGGATACATCTCATGGTGCATGGAAACATTTTTCAGGTGGACGCGCTTCTGCGAGTCCAAGGGCAACTTTTTTTTAAACGGAAGTACATCCTTTCATTAGCTGGATGCTGGAGCATCACTCATCATGCCTAGCTGCAGAAATGTATGATGAAATCTTCCAAGATGACGAAAATATGCCGAGTTGCTCTGTTAAAGTAATTCCTCCAAAATGCACTCCCTTGGTGCAACCTTGTGACGTTTACAGACTTTTACTTGACTTTTACAGACAAGTTAAAAGTTTCATGAAGCGCTTGCAAAATTGCAGCGAATTGTTGGAGCAGAATCGTGAAATTAATTCCCGGGAAGATTGTATAAAAATCCATTCAATAATTCACCATCAATTATCATCACCAATATTCCGAGACATGATTCAATACGCCTGGTTTGCCTCAAAATTATCAGTTACTAGAAACATTTTCATGAATGTTAATGGGACGTGTTTTTGTCCAGACGTATTGCAAGCTCCCTGCGGTTGTAAAAAAATCCGCTTTTATATGTTGCGCAAGATGTCGCAAAAATGATTGCTTTGTTTGTTTCTACGATAATTACCACTACGGTTTTTGTATATAATTATTATATGAATAAAAATTGAATTTTTCATAATGGATTTCGTTATTCTCATTAAAAACCCAATGTTCCTCCTCATATACTTTACAATGAAAAATAAAAAAACCCACCGTTATGAATTGGAAAAAAAAGGAAATTATTTTAACAAAATGAAAATAATGCATAAAAAATGAAAATAACTTTTAAAAAATAATGAAAATAATTTTTAAAAAATAATGTAAATAAATTTCAAAAAATAATGTAGGGATGAGAAACGTTTTGAATAATTGTTGGGATAACAAAAAAAAAAAAAGAAAAAAAAATAAGATTCGAAGGAGGAATCGAACGCGAGACCTCTGGCGCAAAAGACTGAGCCTTAACCGTCTAGACTAGACGGCGGCTCGACAAGTGCCTGACATTTTAAACTCATAAGGCGCCTAAGAAACTTTGAATCGATTTTTCTCAGAATTTTCCAAGTAGTGTGTCCTACTACTTTAACCACGTGAGATGCTAGGGGTCCTCTTTCACCACAAAAAAATTCGGCTAAATCCCCGACTCGACGGTCGTGCCGTCTCCTTGTCAGTTCAGCAAATTAAGTGCCGTTTGATTTTTAAAATTTTGGATGTGCAGAACCACCGGAATCATGGCAGCCGTCGACCAAGTTTTTTTACACATGAGTGTCGTCCGAACGGCGCAAAGTTGATTCAACTCGTTATTTTTGTTTGACAAAATTGCGAGGGACTGTAAAAACGTTAATGTGTGGTAAAAATTCAAAGATAGTGTGTGTTTAATGGTTCATCAAAAAAAGCGACTACAAAATAGCTGTCACATGGGATGACCCCGTTAACAAGGCTGCAAATAACACGCGACAGAGTAATTTGCGCAGTCCTCTTTCGGCGTTTCCACAGAGTGAACTTGGCGATAACTTGATTGTTTATAACTCGTGAATTTGTTGATGTGGCTTAACCGAAATAATTTTAAGTTGAAATAATTGAAAGTTGTAATCACATACCAATACCTATAATTTGACAGACTTTTCGGATGCATAGTTGAAAAGTCATAGGGGGACACGCTGCCCGTCATCTAAACCTTAATAGATCGCAAACGGGGGTTAAAAATAAAAAATGGTAACGCAACCTTAATTGCATTTGGAAAAACCCGTCCGAAATTGCCTGTGCGAAGGGGTTCGCAGAGAAGAAAAAAGTTTACTCCCAATTTACATATACCAGGAGGAAAACCCTGAAAAACTATTTGTTCAAGATTTTGATACCTATTGCTATGAATCCCCATCCGAAGCATGTACCCGCAAAATGTTATGCGCATAGATTTAAAAGTGTAGAAACTTTGAGACTGAGACAGACGGACGTACACGGTCGGGTTATAACGGTTACTTGTTTGACTACGGAACTCTAAGCATAGATTTTATTTATATTTTGTTGGAACTATGACAACCCGAAAATATACAGTCAAAATGTTTGCATTCAATAAAAATGTATGCCATCAAGAGTATTTACGAAGATTTCTCTAGCAATCAGTAATCTTTTTAAAGGCCTAGGATTCAAACAGTAAAAATGAATCAATTTATCTAAATGCAAACTTGTCTCAAAACATCAAACGACTTTGCCTTACAGCACTACTTTTCAAAACCGGGGACAGCGATTTATAAAAAACTATGAAACCGACCTTTCCATGCGAAAACTATTGAACCGATTTCTTGCGATTCGATACCGATTCAATGCTCTGCTCCTTTTGAAAGAACATTTGTTGTAAAACAGTAAGAAACAATGTTAAAAGTATCGTTAAAGTAAAGTAACGTTAAAAACAATGTTATATATGTTGTTATTGATCGGCATAATCGCGATCATTATCCCTTACCGATCATGCTGCCCTATGCCTACGGGTTCGTATTTTTACATGTCCATTTATCACATCTTCTTGTTATTTTGCGGCCGGGGTACTTTTTTTCAGAAGTGAACGAATAATTCGATTTATAAGGATATCCCGAATGCATGTTAATAATCGATTTCAAGGCAACTTTTGAGTACGTAGAACTAGTGTTTTTTAGCCACATATTAAAATAGGGCCAACGTTGTATATTCGAGTCCATGAATCATTCTATGAAATGCAGGAGAAAAACCGATGTTTTCATGTCCAAGGTTTCCCGGGAAAATAGAGAGCAAAACAATAAACGGTAAGTGGATGTAAAATCCTGGATAAGGCCATAAGGGATTCAGAGCATTTGTGAATCTAAAATCTTCAAGGCGCGTCCGCCCGATTAATACGCGTATACAGCGTTAGACGTCCCCTTCAAAACAGTATCAGTTTTAGCAAACATTTCTTAAGGGGTTACCCCCACTTGCGATTTTGAAAAAGTCGATTTTTTTTATTGCATTTTTTTGAAGTACAAGTATCTGAGAATGTGTCCTGAAAATTTCAAGTCGATCCGAACAAAATTGACTGAGATATGAGCGTTGAAAGAGAAGAATATTTTCTTCGTGTAAACTGAAATTGAAACTTTAAACGCGTTTTTCTCAAAATGGCATTTCTGAAGTCGGTGACCAAGATTACTCGAACACTAATGAACCGATCTTCTTGAAATTTTGCAGGCTTATTTAATACATAAAAATGTAGTCTTTAATCGTTCGATTTTTTTTTTCGAAAAAAAAATGGCCGTTTTATAGCCAAAAAACGGCCGTTTTTTTTCGTTAAAATCGAACCATTAACTTTGACTGTCCGCCATTTTGTGAAAAATGAATATTTTTTAAAATCCTTCGATTAAAGACTAGTTTATACTTATATGTGACTAAATCCATCCGCATTTTTTTTTCAGATGATCCACTTCGCCGCAATGTTGGTCACCGCAAACCGTGTATATAAAAACATTATTTCATTGACGGCCATTTGCCACTAAACAATGTCATATTTTTCGATAAAAAAAATTACTGAAAGTTCTTCAAGATGTGTTCTTTAAGATGGTATATTGATCGATTAAAAAAGTTTTGTAGTTTTCTTTAAAAAAATTCATGAAAAAGGCCTTTATTTGGGCTACAAGTGGGGGTAACGCCTTAATTCGAACAACGCGCATATTTGGGAAAGTATGTGCGTGGAAACAGTAAAACGGGACACTCTATACAACAGCAATTAAGTAAAACAGCATAAGTGTATAAAAATACATATACGGGGTGTTAGGATAGTCGATGCAAAGCCTTAAGGGGGTGAAAGGTCACCTCGTTAAGAACACGTCTAACTTACCTTAGTCCAAAGTCTAAAGATTTCGGGTTATCACGGTAAGTACGATTTTTGGAAAACTTTCCCAAATTATGTACTAACTCGTTCATAATGTTCAAAGAGACAATAATGTTCAAAGTGTGTTCATAATGTGTATTCAAAGTGTGTTCATAATGTTCAAAGAGACAATAATGTTCAAAAAGAGACATAATGTTTTCATAGAGACAATAATTGGTAACTAAAAACTTATTTGCGTCTCGGCTTAATGTGCAATTCAATTTAATTCAACGAACTAAATGGGACGTATTGAGTAAGTTTAAATATTGAGATTAAAAAAAAATCAACCACGTTTTTAAAACGGACTAAAAAGTATCAAATAATTTCTCCTAGCCCCAACCAGATTTATAACTCAATACAGATTCCTAACCGCATGCAGATTATTCTGAAATTTTGTGTTTGTGAATTTTTATACTATGGAAATACTTGTAAGATTTGAAACGAAAAACGTGGGGCGCATGTTATAGATAATTGATGCATGAATAGTTCACCTAAGTGACTAACAATTTGATTATACTGCAAATGATATGGACTGTTGTGTGAATTTTCCCAACGACAGCTACTCTCTACACTCCTTACTATTATCTATGCATGCTCCCCACGGTTTTCGTTTTCAATCTTACAAATGATTTCATAGGAATTAAAAATTCACAATCACAAATTCTCAGGACAATCTGTATGCGGTTAGGAATCTGTATCGGGTTATAAATCTGTATGGGGCTAGGAGAAGTGATTTTATACTTTTCAGTTCTTTTTAAAAATGGGGTGAATTGTTTTTTCTTTAATTAAATCATTTTATCTTCTAATTTTTAGTCTTATGTGTGTGAAATTATGCTTCTCCTTCTCTAAGCGTCGCTTACGTTGTGGGTTGTCTCCTTGACCATCGTAGAAATCGTCTTTAATGCACTATTTACTTTTAATATTATAATTATTATTTTTTTTTAATTCTCTTTCACGAAACTATATTTTTTACTTCTTCTTTTTTTCACAATTTTTTTCTCTTTTCCTTTCTCTGTGACAGATTTGCCTGTCTGTTTATTTGTCTGTCATCCAGATCTGAACTATGTTCAGAGTTTCAAGTCTCCAGCTCATCCGGAAGTTAGTTTAAAATCGTTTGCAAAATTAGTACCGGACAGACAAACAGACAACAAGCAAAGCGAGTTAACAGAAACGTGGTAAAATATTGTCAAAAAATAAAAATACCTCTTACGTTAATTCTATTTTTTTTAATAGTCATTAACAAAAGAGACAAACGAGTTTGTACCTAATTTTGGGAAATTTTCCAAAAATCATACTTACCATGATAACTCGAAATCCTTAGACTTTGGACTAAGGTAACCTATGTTAGATATATTCCTAACGAGGTGACCCTCTTGTGCATAATACATGTACAAGAATATAATGAATACGAGAATAAACATATGATCATTGCTATTTCACGAGGTGCAGCGTGATCTTGAAACGCGTCCGCACAAGATTACGCAATAAAAAAACTCTTACCATAACGGCATTTTTCTTGAAGTCCATTAAGTTTTGTACTTCAGCTGCCATGTCTCTCACCAACATGAGGCCATCCTTTTTGGCAACGGTTGCCTCATAGTGATGATATCTCTGCAACGATAACATAATAATTCGCATCCCTCGGCCCTAAATTTCGAAAAAATAATTCCACGTTCCTCCGTTGTATCTTTTGCTTTCTCTTTTCTTTTCGCTTCCCGCACCCTTCTTGTTTTTTCGCGGGAATGACGTGAGCATATAAGCGTATCGAATATTTTGCCTCACCCTCTGGATATCGCCCATCTTGGTAGCCTGTCGACCGAACGCCCAGAGATCCACGCCGAACTTGATTGCCCAGTTCGTCACCCTGTGGAAAACGATCGTTCCGCATGAGCGAGTCATCGGGACGAAAGTGCGATGCCATCGCGCCCCCGCGTCAGGGTCGATGGAAAATAAAAGGGCGGCAGGGACGAGCAGCAAATGCGGAGAAGGGCTGACAACCTTTCATTATTTTTTCGTTGCTATGACGGCGTGTCCGTTTGTCACAGGGAAAGCATATAATTTACGACGTATGTGGTACGTGCGCTGTGCATCTGTAATCCACTACAGGTGTCTACGGCGGACGAAATGAAAAATGTACTGATTTTTCCAAGCTGCGTGGATACGTAGACAGATACACGTATCTCCGAAAAAATTATTTATTCGGAAGAAGAAAATCAAAACAAATTCCCGTGCGCGTAGAAACTATAAGAAATAAAATATGTCGATTATATTTCGACCGCATGGTCGAAATGGTCATCCTCATACATGTCTCGGTATCGTAAGTATCCCACCCGCATAGTAATACATGTCTAATATCCTGAAATGTCTCTTAGATAACAATCAGCAAACAAATGTCACGAGATAAAATATGTCGATGATATGCCGGATACCTGTGTTCATATATATATATATACACGCACACGCACGCACACATATATATACATATGTGGATAAATAAAACATAAACACAGGTATCCGGCCCCATCCGGTCGAAATATAATCGACATATTTCATCTCTTATATATTACTTTATATATATGAGGTATTCCACGTGAATTCGGTGGACTTTTTCCCTGGCCCCCGCCAACGCGATTTATTTTTTTTCAATCTGATTCCATTGACTCTAAACGATCCCTTGATTTTTTTTACATTTTACGAAACAACCCTTGGTCAAACTTTTTTTTCCTAAAACAACGCCACGATTTGAAAATCTGAAAAAATTCCCAAAAATGTGTGATTATGTGTAAAAATGTTCAAGCAGTAGAAGTATGATTTTTTTCTGCGCTGAATACGACTTCAATTGAAATTAATACCGCAGAACTTTTTGACTACTAACGAAAAAATCATACTTCCACTGCGGGTGATAGCTTGAATTTTTTTACATATAATCACGCATTTTTGGGAATTTCTTTGATTTTTAAATAGAGGCGTTTTTTCGAAAAAAAAAAGTTGACTAAGGGTTATTTCGAAAAATGTCAAAAAAATTCAGGGTGTCTTTTAGAGTCAATGGAATCAGATTAACAAAAAATCGAGTTGGCGGGGGCCATGGAAAAAGTCCACCGGATTCACGTGGAATACCTCACATACATATGTGCGTGCGCGCGCGCGCGCGCGTGTGTGTGTGTGTGTGTACACACACACACACACACACACACACACACACACACTTTTCTTACCCACTGTGTATATATACAATGGATAAGAAAAGTATTTGTACATCTTACACGAAACTGTGGTTAATTTGACTTTATTAGTTCGTTCGTGTTGTCCCAAGATTTTTGTAAGCAAACACCATGTATATTGAGGATAGGCTATCGAACACAGAATCTTAATAAAGCATTTATTTTTTTTCGTAGGATAATTTGAAAAAGACGACGTGTACATATACTTTTTTTACCTACTGTACACTGAGAAAAAGAAATCGTCGAATGTGCAAAATGCATTTTGTTGTCTTGAAATTTTGTTGTTTTAACAGTTGTTCAGACATGCTAAATAAGCCACAGTTCACACCACTATACTGTTTTACCACCAACTATACTGTTTTGTTATGCCAATGAAAAATCAAGTTGAACGTATTTAAAGATTCATTTTGTTAAACCGACTGAATTTTGGATGGATGTACGAATTTTTTTCTTCAGTGAATATGCCATATAAAGGTAATAGAAATCTATTGTTTTCTCATAGAAGTCATAGCAAAAAATGTTAGTATATGCTAAAAAACAATAACCTACAAAAAGAGAGCGTTACAGGTTCATTCAGGTTCATTTCGGAAGGTGGCGCAAGTTACCTTTAGTTGTTTTCATAAAACTACGTTAAAATTATGCTCCATCGCTTTTTAAATTACAAGAATAATTATTAAAGCCTTGAGAAGTAAAAAAATATTATTTTCAACTGCAAAAATCAATATATTAGGGTGTTGAATAAGTTCTCCCTGTGTTCCAACAGATGGCGTTACCAGAGCTGCGTGCGTGTAGTTTGGGATATTCCTTTCGCGGAGGGCCGTATTTTGTGGGGGCATCAGCAGGGCTCTTCTCAATCATCGGTAAATTACAATGGCGCTCAATAAAAAATAAGTGACAATCGATTGTTATACACAACAATAAACTAGAATTAAAAACTTCACGCAAATTTAGTAGATGTAGACGTTTTGGCATTTTTTTAAACGTCACGGCTACAAAAACTCTTCTGCTAGTCACATTTTTTCAAGTTTTAGCATCAACATTTTGTTTAAACATTTGGTGACCCGCCGTTTTCATTATCATTATGGAATCTTTAGATTTTTTACACTCGTGAGCAGTTTATATCAGGCATCTAGAGTTGTTTAGTGTGTAAGTATTTTAGTGCATAATAAAGATGGAAATGTGGCCAGCGTGAGATCTCCATAAAGCGCCGTAAAAATGAGACAATTTTTAGAGTGATAATTTTTCGGTAAAAGTTCGGTAACTTGGCTTTAAGTTTTACCAGTATACTGGGATGTATTTTTCCTTGATTATAAACGGAAATCAGTTAATTCTTAAATATTTAGGTCCGTGAAAGGAATACCTGAAGATTGTCATGCATCTATAATGAAGTACTGTAAGAAAGCTTGAAATTCATGCTTCATTCATTGAAGTAATTTCACGAAAATGTAAATAACTTTGTTATGATCCTGTTAAACGTCAAATTTCGTGCCAAAAAAGAGTATTTATCGCGAATTTTACCGCACGAATTTATTCAAAAACATCGTCAACCAAAACATACATAATTCTTGTTGACACTTACGGCGACCATGCTCTGTCGGAGACAACACGCAAAAATTGGTTTAAACGCTTCAAAAATAATTATTTCGTTGTGTCGAATTGGAAGCGTTACTTCACGAAGACGCTAGCGGAACTTGCAGAATCATGAGAACTTGATCACACAACCGTTTCGAAATATTTAAAAGCATTAGCAATGATTTTTTAAAATACAGCATTAATTTTCACGAAAAACAAGCAAGAACTCATTCAACATCGCAATACTATTTTCAGATTTGATAAGAGCGCCATCGGGCATATGGCGCATTTCCGTTCTCTATAGTATAACGAAAAGTGTTGTTTCCGAAATGTCTAGTGACATTTACCATGCGCTCAGATTTTCAATGATGCGATGATATTAATAAAAGGTAGAAAACGCCCCAAAAACTACACGCGACACCTGAAAGAAAGCTTGAAAATTGTAATCATTGTTAAAGTTGTTAATATACTTTGTTACAAAACATACGGATTTTCCTTTTATTATTTCTCACATGTCGTATATCTAAATATGAATCACATTCAATATACAAAACAATCTCATACTTTGGATTAAAAAACGTGTGAAATGATGCCACTACTTTTTATAACCGTATGTAGTTATGTACGCACACACATTTACGAGGCATGTCAGCGTATAGCCATAATCGGATTATCCCATAACCAAACTTTACAACCCCGCATGACTGTCGTCAGAATATGTCTGGTGTGAGTATTCGTTCGTGTGGGTATATATATATATATATATATATATATATATATATGTGTGTGTACATATGTGTATGTATATATGTATCAACGCGTGCACCATTCCTATGAGAGAGTGGGAAATCGGGCGGAGGGTGGGGGCGGCAGCAGCAGCAATTATCGCATGTATGTACGTTGGCTCGTCATCCGCCTCCGTGCACTCATCGCAATCCTGCGCTCTGTCCAATACCCACACTGTATGTAGGTACACATGGCTTGCAATTAAACACTTTGCACGCTCTATTGTTCAGCACCTCTTGCAACATTGGAGTCCATAAAAATACTGTCTACATTATTTTTAATGAATAAACATAGTTGAGCTTCTTTCGTGTCTTTCGGGCGTCAATATTGAAATAAAATAAAACTAGATAAATGAATCGCCTTAACGATTTAATTTTTGTTTGAATCAAATTTCAGTATATTCAAGAGTTGCAACGATATCCGTGTGAGTCGAGTGAAATTGACCTTATTTATATGTCCATTACGCGTCCGTATACAAATAAAATTACATCAGATGATGTGTTCTCTGGAACGGTTTAATTTTAGTTTCAAACAGATTTTTATATTTTACTAAAAGTTTCGAAAATATTCGAAGTCCGACCGGGCGTCGGCTGCACATCGTACTTGGCCAGGTTTGACATAACTTGACCGTAACCACTTGCCTCCGTTACTGTGAGTGAGGTTTTTGTATTTAAGAATCTATTTTGCTTTTCTAGCATATATTTCGTCGCTAGCATTTTTCGGGGGGGGGGGCAGAAACAGTGGGTGGATTTACAATCCTCTTTGTTAAAAATTATATTTATATTATAGTCGATAATCACACAACCCACATCAAATATGAAGCTTTAATCACACGTTCGTGTTAACATTAACATCACACCCCTGCAATACCTTAAAAAATAATCAACCAATTTTTCATCTTTCCTTAAGCCAGCTACCAGTCTTTACACTTTACTTTTAGTAGATACTCAACTAAATAAGTCTTCGTTTTCAATTTTTTTTCTGCAAATCGGCCCAAGACTTTTTTACTTTTACTGGGAGTGGTATTGCTGCTTGGAAAAGTTCATCGAAGTTTATATAAGTTAGTACTCCTTCTTAATATGCTTTCTTAAATTTCCAGCATCTATTTCATCATTTTTTAATGAAAATTTGTATTTCATGACTATTGCTTCAGCTGACGTATCAATTATTATAATTTTCACATAATTACTGATAAAATCCTATCCGCTCTTTATATGGAATTTCAAATGGGGTGGGGGTAAAAATGTCGAATGACCAAATGTAGAACGACAAAGATTTCGAAACGTTAGAATTATGAACTCTCAAAATAACGAAGGTTCAATTATTCGAAATTTTATCTGTCGACTGATAAAAAAATTGAATGACTATAAATCGAACCATTATTTATTAGAGAGCTAATTTATTCGAAAACGAATATTCAGATCGTCTGCAATTCGGAACATAAAAATACAGAATCCAAAAATGTAGAACACCCATATTTCCGAAACAGAAAATAGCGAGTGCCTAATATGCGTAATATCGTCTATGGCGAAAAGCAATAAATCGAAACGCAAAATGTCGATGGCCCGAAATGTCGAACGCCAAAAGGTCGAACGGCCAAAATGACGAACGTGGTGGGGCCCGTCACGTGGGATGACTGCCTTACGATATTTTAGCCGACTGACCGACAGCGCCATCTCGCAGCATCACTCTGAAGCGCAAGTAACGTATTGCTCGATTCGCCATCCGGGCCGTTCTACATTTTGACCCTTCGCGATTTTAACCACTCGACTTTTTGGCCGTTCGCTGTAATGATTTTCTGCATTGTGAACCGTCGCAATTTTTTTAATTCGGAGAATTGTCATCTCGAGCTATTTGGTGTTATGCATACAGGCCCATCGATATTGTGTTTTTCGCTAATTTATTAAATCTGATTTTTGTTTTTCGCTATTTATCAACTTCCGAGATGTTCATATTCGTAATTGTTATTTTCGACTTTACAGACTCTAATAAGATTGACCCATCTATATTCGAACATTCGGCATTTTCGAATTCGACATTTTGGCCCATCTGCATATCGATCGTTCGGCATTTTTCCCCCCACCCTTCAAATGCATTCCCAAATCGGTGTTTTAGATGTACAATGATATTATCTACTCCTTGGTAGTAAATGTTGATCTTCCAGTATTCTTCTGGTTGTGTATCGACCGGCAAGTCTAATGTATTGCTTTTGGCAACAGTAAGCTTAATTGTAAAAGTTGAATATCTACTTAATTTACATATGGAGATAGCTACTTTTTTATACTAGCAATGCAATTACGACAAAGGAAATAGTTCAAGTTTTATTAGACTATTTCTTTATGCTTGCTGTGGGAAACAAATAGAATTGAATTTAACCCGTTTTTGTCACTGTGGGTCTAAACGACCCAGCGTTTAACTTTAGCGCCAAGTTTTTTTTTATTACTATTTTGTTTGCAGTTACCTTTAGTACACTTAGGTAATAACACGGTCGAATAGTGTGTAGGCGCACCCTTATTCACGGATGGACCGGTAAGCCATCTAGCGAGATGAAGGAAACTCAGGAAAAGCTAACGGCTCTATATATTGTGTATATAAGTAATAACAGCTCAATATCTTTCTGATTGACCCAATCCGGTGTATACGTTTGATCTCACTACTACTGAACAATCTAACACGCACACCCACACTCAAATTGGTTACATACTATAAGCTACAAAATAATTTGAATATACTTCAACCTATTGGACCGGATATCAATGAGTAATGTACAGTATAATAACTAACGACTTGAGAATAACATCGAACCGACATGGCGGGTATGAGGACGAATAACCAAGCTGCTGACAGTGCAAAGACCGTCAGAGTGCCTTAAAAACGACTAGCTTCGCTATTTTACAAACTGGGAATTCATTCAACGAACGAGAAACGGAATGGCAATTTAACGGAATACATTGAGACGCTCGAGCACAAGTTGGCGGTTTATGCAGGACGTATGAGGCGATACAAGGCATTAGAAGATCGAAGACATAAAAATTCCAAGTTTACGGAAAATGAGAAGATATTCTACCGCCAGCTAAATACCAAAATCCGGGTATCAAAAAAGAACGTAGTCCTGAGCGAATAAAGACCTAACCAAGTATTGGTCAACAATGTGGGTAACGCCAGTCAAGTACAAGAGCCACGCCATATAGATACGAGAGAAGCAAGAGAAGCTGCGCGATCGCCAGCCGATGGGATGCAATGACATCAGAGTAGAAGGACTATCGGAGGCATCAGGACGACGCACAGCTGGAAGGCGCTGAGCATCGACCACATGTATAACTTCTGCTATGAACGGATGGACTGCCTTCATCAATGAATGACCGAATGCTTCTCGACGATCATTGAGCAACAAAAAATGACGCCAAGTTTCGTTACGAGCAGAATTACATACACATTGCCAAAGCGGGAGGAAACACTAAACCCAGCGAAGTATCAACCGATATCATGCCTGCCAACCATCTACAAGCTACTAACTCTGTGTTTGGCCTAAAAAATTTGTACCTACACAGAGGTTGAGAAGGCAGAACAGCAGAAAGGCTATCGCAAGACGCATGTGGCATGTAAAAAGCGGCTTGCCATCGATTCAGTTGAGCTCAAAATGACGCATATGATCGTTAACTGACGCGATCAAAACCGGCACGTATCATAGGTTGATTACAAGGAGATCAATAACAGCGTGCCGTATTCTTGGACAGTCGAGAAATTATGCATGAACAAAATAAACCCAGCTATCGCGGGCTTTCTGGCGCGGTTAATGAATTAGTGGAAAACAATCTACGGAGGAAAATCCAGTAGCAATCCCGGAAATTCATATAGAAAGAGAAATATTTTAAGGAGATACCATAAACCTGCTGTGGTTTTGTCTTGCACTGAACCCGCTGTAAAGTCAATTGAGCAACTTCAAGTACAAGTTGAAGATAAAGATCAGCAGGGAAAGCGGACACACCATCTCACATTTGTTGTAAACGGATGGCCTCAAAATCTATGCCACCAAAGAAAACCAAATGCAAGGTCTTCTGTACACAACAAAGCCCTTCTCACGAGATATCAGGTTGGCGTTTGGATTGGAAAATGCAAGATTATCCTCATCGAGAAGGCGAAGATGGTAGGTGAAGACCACTATCTTACCGAACAGAGGACCGATGCAAGCAAGGCGGGCTGAGCAAAGGTAAATCAAAAATAATATTACCAACAAGTACACGACCCGGTCCAATCAAATCTACCGGAGCAGATTGGCGGCGAAGGACGTACTTAAGGCGATTAGTATCTTGCCATACCGATGCTGAAATCTTCTTTCGGGATAATAAAATCGAGTTGCACAAGCTTGGAAGCCTCTTTGCGACTAACGAGGACCAAACTAACGGCGAACGGGCAACATAATCCATTTCAGGTGGTAGAGCGGCTTACCAAGATCTGAGGAAGGTGAGAGCTTGCTCAACATCATCAGTCGCCAGAAGCAAATCAAGACTGCCCCATTCTTCCGTGGGAAGCAGCTAGTCTCGCCGATGAACATCGCTATGGAACGGGCAGGCGGGAGCCACGCACCACTGAACTTAGCAGAAAAAGGTACTAACGGAGTCGAAATCATCACCAGCTATGGAAGTACACTGCAATCTTGAGTCAGAGCTGCACGGAAAACACGACCATGACCTCAAACAGGATTATGTCGATAATAAAGATTTGACAGAGTGGTTAAGTCGAGACAACGTCTTCCGGGAGACTGAAGATTTCATTATGGTCATACAGGACAAGTGATCGGCATGAAAAACTATACCCGGGTCAAGGACCCGCTAATACACGGCGACACGTGCAAATGATATTATACAAGCCCTGCGCCGATTCAGTACAGTCTTGTTCGGATGCCAACACATTTGTCAAGGGGAGTTTAAGGGGACCTACACAGATACAACATGGTAGCTAACATTATTTCCCACCGGCTGGACGCCAAAAAATAACTAAATGCCGACTGGCAGCCGCACGATAAGTATACGTGATAGGCAGTGCTCGTTAGCGACACACATAAGACGTATTACAACAGACCTATCTTAACCTCCAGGCGACCGGCATTTATGAATGTGCCCAAGTCATGCCTTGAGGTGATGAAGATCGGCATGATCACGGCCGCGTAGTGATTAACCAACAGAACGATGGCTGCAAATCGGCCGGATATCCCGATAAGCGACAAACGCGCTAAGACAACAACCATCATTGGCATTGCAATACCGAACACGAACAACGTGGAACAAAACCATCCGAGAAAAAATCGCCAAATACTAGGATCCTTCGGTAGAAATAAAGCGCCAACTGGAGTAATGCCGAAACAACTCAGCGATGTCCTGCGCACTGCCTGGCTCCTGGCGAAAACTTATTTTTCGAAACGAAAAACTTATTTTTCGAGTCGAAAATTTTGCTGCGGACCGACGACTGCGACTTTGTGACTTAAGACTAATTTAAGGCCGATGCGCCAGAAGTTTATTAGGAAATCCTACTAAACATTAGGCCGTACGATGCTCATAGGTGCCGGCTAGATATCGAGACTCGTATGGAGTGTCTATTAATAATAATACTAATAACCATTACTTTTTATTATAATAGATTTTATTGCTCCGGGCAACGCACTTTCTCAGTTTGCACTAGAAAATATTCAACTATCTCTGGGGGTCAGGCTCAACCTTTATCTACCGAAGCAAAAATGCATAATGAAGACGCGAGAAAAAGATTAAATATCGCTCTGCTATAGCCGCTTCCGCAAGCCAGAGGGTGAGTGGCTACCGCACTGCACAATCGTGTTGCCTGAGTGAACGGAGGGATCCAAGTATGATCGCCTCTGCATGCGACCCGTTAGCAACCGGACACTGGGTCTGCAAACCGGTATGCCGACGAGGCCTGACACAGAAGACTCCATTTCCCAGAGCGCGCCGATTATGAGGACAATGAGTGTCACCCTGAATCCCTGGGGCATACGACGCAGCTCGGCTAGGAGAGGTTGGTACTTGAGCCGTTTCTCCTCTTCCTATCGCGACAGGTTTGCCGCAGCCGGGGCCGAGGGCTCAATGACTTATATCGTCTTAACGTTGAAATCGAAGAGGACAACAACAGGCTTAGTTAGTCGCTTGAAGCGGCCTGATGGTCGTGAATGAGGACCCGAGTAGAAATCTTGCTCCGGCTGCAATAAAGACCTGATCAGGCATCCTGATTTCATTATCCGGCCTTGATCAGGATTTTTTATCAAGCCCTGATCATTTTTGAAACGCAATCCCTGACTTCGGCCTGATCAGGATAAAAGATGAAGGACTGATCAGGGTACAAAATCAAGGCTTAATCAGGGTAAAAACATCAAAACCTGATCAGGGTACAAATTCGAGGCCTGGTCAGAGTAAAAAACCGAGGCCTGATCAGTGCTTCATTTGTTCAGCCTTCATCAAAGTGAAAAACCGTGCCTTACCCAGAATGATGACATGAAGCCCTGCTCAGGAAGTCCAATTTATTCGTGAAATAAAAACTACCACGAATATTAAAAATATAAAAAGACACGAAATTATAAACAATGCCTTAAATAAAGTAAAAAGTAAGTTGAATGAAAATTAAATCAAGAAGAAATTTTATTGAATGAAAAATTAATTAAATAAAAATTAAATTAAATAAAAAATATTTGGTGGGCCTGCACTATCCGATAAATATGATGGCATCGGTGCAGGTTAGCCCGGAGAGCGTAGGCCAACCGAAAAATGGTAAGTCGACTATGTAATTCAGTCCGGTGAATGTGATGCCATTGGTGCAGGTTAGTCTGTACAGCCTAGGCCAACCAAATAATGGTAAATGGACAGCGTAGTACAATTCAGTGAATGTAATGTGTATTCGGAGTGCATTTCGAATGGACTAACCTGCACCAATGGCATTGCGTTCATTGAACTGAACTACATTGTCAACTTACCATAATTTGTTTGGTCTATGCTGCACAGGCTAACCTGCACCGATGGCATTACATCCACTGGACTGAACTACGCAGTCAACTTACCATTGTTCAGTTGGCCTACGCTGTCCGGGGTAACATGCACGGATGGCATCATATTCATCGGTGCAGGTTAGCCTGGACAGCATAGGCCAATTGAGCAATGGTAAGTTGACTGCGTAGTACAGTTCAGTTACTGCAGTGTCCATTCGAAATGCATTTCGAATGGACTAACATTCACCAATGGCATTACGTTTACTGAACTAAACTATGCTGTCAACTTACCATCATTTGTTTGGGTTACCCTGTTCGGGTTAACCTGCACATGATTATTTTATAGTCATATGTTAATTTATAGTCATAAATTTAAAATATAGTCATAGATTTAAACTAATTTATACTTATAGATATAAGAATTTTAAAAGTCTTTGAAAAAATCAATTGTTATACTACTTATGTATATGTCTCGTGCTTCTCTCGTGTGTCTCTAGCATTTAACAAGATGAGGTTAGGCACGTGTTTAACACCAAACTGTGAAAGTCCAGTAGCTTGACCATCGTCTGATGCTAGCCGGACCAGGCGAATTGGCTTGAGCCGTAAATCCAGTTGCTTGACCACAGCTCGAAGCTAGCCGGATCAGGCAACTGGAGGAGACCGTACAACCAGTTGCCTGACTATGGCCTGATACCACCCGATCAGGCAAATTAAAGCATACCTTAAGTAAGGCCTCCATGCTACAACGTGATCAAGCCCAGACCAAATATCAGGCCAGCCTGACAATATTTCTACTCGGGGAGTTTCAATAAATCTTGCATCCCTCAACCACACCAACGTACTCAATATCTCCTGGTAAATAAGGTGGCACGGACTCTCGATCTACCCCATAAGAGTGCCGTAAATGGTCAGGGCCGCGTTATGGCGATGGATATAGCCGGAAACTGCATATACTGGGCAAGCTAACAGTAGATGCATCAAAGTCTCTGGCGTGTGCTTGCATGCACGACACATAACGCGGCTGCGATAGACCAGGGTGTTGATGACTCCGTCTTAGCAGGAGCAGATGAACCCTTCGGTCTCAGACATCAGTCCAGCTGGCCGCAAAAAAGAAAGAGTCAGTTGGGCGGACAGCCTTTGCTCTTCGATATGTCGGAAAAAAACACACCGTGCATGGGTCTGCCCGAGTGCTACCGACTCAGGGCACTTTGCTCGCAGCCCTGATTACCCGCCACGTCTGGACGTAGCCAACCTCGCGATGGACTAAATGCGCAAGGCGCCACGCCGGCGCCGGCGGAGCTCCACGCCGAGGGTTTCTGCCGCATGACCTGCCGCCTCATATGCGAATGTCCCAACTCCATGGTGTTGAAGTTCGCGTCGTTGGAATGCAACCAACATTCATCTTATTGTTTTTATTCCTACTTTTTGTTACCATCTAAACTTTTTTTTCCGGGTTTAGGTTGTGAACCCCTAAAAAGAATGTTCAAAAATGTTTCCGTGACTTTTATAGACTGAAGGTGGTGAAAAAATTTGGGCAGTACGAGAAAAAATCATTTTCGTCGCATCCCAATGATGCAAGCTTCAATATCATCCAACTCCATGGAACTCTTGCTCGTGCACGGTTTCATTGTTGTTGTTGTTATCATTATTATTATTTATAGTTATCCGGTCCTCCTTTTCCAATAATATTCGAACAGTTTTATTACTTACCATCGATTACACACGCAGATACGCGCGCGCACATATCTACAGGTACACGCGCGATATACAAGGGTGTGTCAAAGACAAAAATCTTCCACTGTTGCCCCTTCAAACAGTACTCTTAGGTATAACGAAAAAAATCATGACAAACTTGCGCTCGCCAACTGAAATCCAAGTGTTGGAGCTCGATTTTTCTATACTCCATTGGCACTGTACATTCCGTTTTTTTGTTCAAACTTCAATAGCTTGACAATTAATTAATATTCTTCCCATCCGGATGAAGATTTGCAGAGGTGACCTTTAAAAACTTTTATTCCAAATTGCAACTATTCGGAACAAAACGTTTTTACTTTCAACAGAAATGTGTGTATTTAAAAAAAGCTTCATTACTGTGTGTGCAAATTATGGTATCAAAACTTTTGGAATGCGTAAAAATCAGCGTTGAGGAACTTCAACCGGGGTTGAGAAATATTAATTAGTTGTTGAGCTGTATGAGTTTAAGTAAATTTTTCGTGTAAATCGAATGGGGAAAATCATTACAAGTAATGTATTTTTTACATCTACATTTTTTTGCTACAACGGAGTTTTAACTCGTGAGTAACCAAAAAATGTCTCATATGTAATATTACTGACAGCAGGGGAAAAAGTTTTTTTTTCGACACCCTACGATACACGTACACACATGCATGCCCGTATGTATGTACGTGAATGTACATTCACGAGTGCATATACGCTTTTTCAGAATCAAACCATCGCGTGAGGGCAACGCCGTGGTGCAGTCGGGCATAACAGGCACACGGAGATTTCATAGTGAGATTCTGACGCGCGTATCACCGCCCCTGCTCGTGGGCACGACTTTGCCCGTACAAGCGTTTTTTAAGTGACGGAGCGCACTTTGATCGTCACATACACACACACACACACACACACACACATATATATATATATATATATATATATATATATATATATATATATATATATATATGCGGGGATCGCGTGCGATTAATCGAATTGACGATCGCTGCGGGCATTTTTTTAACTTTTTGTCAACACGTCGGCGATGTACGCGAGCGATTCTTGGGAAAAGCGATGCCTTTAGTGAACTGAGATTTTTTAAATTTCTCTTTTAAGATTTGGTTGCACGCGTCGTCCATGAATCGGTCCGTTTAATGCATATTGGCAAAATATTGAAAATATACTTAC